>JBBPBX010001141.1:81537-108879 GCA_038048925.1 Garcialebias charrua | reverse complement strand
TTCAAAAGTCCGCTACAGAGCAAACTGTTGATCCAGCTGAAATAAACCAAGTCTTTGAAAAATTTTATTCTGATTTATACTCCTCACAATTTCCAGAGGATAATTCAGACATGAAAGATTTTCTAGACGACTTGAATATCCCTGCTATAGATCTAGATAAGAAGAGGGATGTGGATAGCCCCCTCACTCTTACTGAAGTTATCAACTCTATTTCAGCATTGCAGAGTGGCAAGACCCCTGGACCAGACGGCTTTCCAATCGAATTCTATAAAAAAATTTCATCCAAATTAGCACCTCTTTTACTTGAAATGTTTAACAACTCATTGGAGAATGGAAACTTGCCACAGACCCTTACAGAAGCTAATATTACACTTTTATTAAAACATGGTAAAAATCCGATGGACTACGCTTCCTACAGGCCTATATCACTCCTTAATGGAGACGTTAAAATTTTAGCTAAACTTTTGGCCTTGAGACTGGACACGGTCATGACAGATATAATCTCCTCGGATCAAACCGGGTTCATGAGAGGTCGTCACTCTTTTTCTAATATACGTAGGCTTATTGGTGTTATTCATGCCCCTTCACCGGGAGAGACCCCTGAGGTTGTGGTTTCTCTCGATGTGGAGAAGGCATTCGACCGAGTCGAGTGGCCTTACTTATTTACAGTATTGGCTAGGTTTGGGTTTGGGCACATATTTATATCATGGGTACAGCTGTTATACACATCACCCAAAGCAAGCATAATCACTAATAGAACGAGGTCTAGGCCCTTCTCTCTATCTAGAGGCACCCGGCAAGGTTGCCCTCTTAGCCCGCTTCTCTTCATTCTAGCTATTGAACCACTTTCAATTATGCTTAAGACCTCACTGGACTTTAAGGGTATTTATAGAAAACAGCTGGAACATCGGCTGTCCCTGTATGCAGATCTTTGATAGTTCTTTATCTATGGACAGTCATTGTAAAGTGTTAGTTAGAAATTGTTTTTATCATCTAAGAAACATTTCAAAATTACGAAGTATTGTATCACAGAAGGAACTGGAGATGATTGTTCATGCTTTTATTTCGTCTCGGTTAGATTACTGTAACAGTCTTTTAATGGGTCTGAACAAATCTTCTTTGGCTCGCCTTCAGTCTGTGCAAAATGCTGCAGCGAGGCTGCTAACTAGAACCAATAGAAGAGCCCATATCACTCCTGTTCTGGCCTCCCTGCATTGGCTCCCCGTGCATTTCAGGAGTCATTTTAAAATTTTGGTTTTAACTTTCAGGGCATTGCATGGTCAGGCTCCCAAATATTTATCGGACCTTTTGAAGCCTCTCCGTCCCACCAGGACTTTGAGATCTTCAAATCAAATGCTACTGATGGTACCAAGAACGTATTTTAAAACACGTGGAGACAGAGCATTCCAAGTGGTGGCCCCGAGGCTTTGGAACGCTCTCCCTCTGTCACTGCGCAGCTCAGACTCTATCGACTCTTTTAAAAAAGATCTTAAAACGTATTTATTCAGACTGGCTTTTAATTAAATTTTATGTATTTTTTCTTTTTATTCTTTTTATTTTTGCTTGTGAAGCACTTTGTGATGTCATTGTCTGTGAAAGGTGCTATATAAATAAAGTTTACTTACTTACTTACTTACTTACAGATGACTTATTGCTCTTCATCTCTGACCCGGTATCATCTATCTCCAGCATCGTGAGTTTACTAAACCGTTTTGGTAAATTTTCAGGATATAAGTTGAACTTCTTAAAGAGTGAATGTTTCCCAATCAATAACTCTGCACTTCAAATTACAGAAACTGATTTGCCCTTCCCTCTCTCTAGAACAGGTTTCAAATACTTGGGAATCAACGTGACACATTCTTTTCCTGATCTGTTTGAAAAAAATTCACACCTCTGCTCAATAATCTTAAACGCGATCTCCAGAAGTGGAGTGTCTTAAATTTATCGCTAGCTGGCAAAGTTGCATGTATTAAAATGAATATCTTACCTAGATTTATGTATTTATTTCAAAGTATTCCGATCTTTCTCCCCAAATCATTTTTTAAACTTATTGATAAACAGCTGTCCTCGTTCATCTGGAATAACAAACACCCCAGAATTAGTGGGCGTTTCCTTCAGAGACAAAAGGAAGACGGGGGTTTGGCTCTACCTAACCTATTGTATTATTACTGGGCAGCAAACCTACAAAAAGTAGTCTGTTTGTTACAACAACCGGATGTTGGCTGGTGCCAATTAGAACTGAATACATGTAAGCCATCATCATTCCCTGCATTAGTTGCCTCAAAGCTTCCTCTCTCTCCTAAACAATATTCTACATGCCCAGTTGTAATCTCTACACTAAAAATATGGTCACAATTTAGACAACACTTCAATATGACAAACTTCTCTATCTATAGTCCCATATGTGATAACCATGTTTTCTTGCCATCCAAATTAGATCCTGTCTTTGCTCACTGGCAGAGAGCAGGCTTAAGTAACTTTAGTGACCTTTACATAGATGGTATTTTCGCTACCTTTGATGCTATCGCCTCTAAATTTAGTCTACATCGTTCCTCCCTATTCCGTTATCTCCAGATTAGAGACTTTGTTCGCAACATCAGTCCTTGCTTTCCTAATTTACCCCCAAAGGGAGGAATGGACATCATCTTGCAAACTCCTACACAATGTAAAGGCCTCATTTCCAAAATCTATAATAGCATCTCATCACTCACTAGGCGTGTTTCCATCAAGGTTTCTAGGTGCGCATTATGAAGCATCGCATCAGAAAAGCTAAATGGAAACGGCATAATTCGAGTTAACTTCCTCTAAGTCGCTCTAAAGTTTATACGCTCGCTTGAGGTAGTTTTTGGGGAGTCGATTCAGAGCTGAGTCGGCTAAACGACAGATGGAAACAGATTAGCCGACTCAGTTCTGCCGCAGCGAACATTCACGTCACGTGACTGATCAGCTGTTTCCGCTCCGGACAACATGTAACATCGCTAAAACTAGTTGGCATGACAGAATAAATACAACTTGCCCGATAGCAACACATACCTGAAATATTCTCTCCATTTTGCCGAGATGTCTGTTTTCAAACGCTACTTCCTGTTTACTGTGGAAGTGCGTAACGCTGACGTCTGACGTATGGCGCTGACGTGTGACGTAATGACGCTGACGTCTGACGTAGAGACGCTTTGCGTGGCATTGCAGATGCGCTTCAAGCCAGTTAATGGAAACACTTCTGATCCTCATAATTTTAATTTACATTTTAGCGAAATTTTCTAAAATTCGCTCAAAAATCGAATTTAAATTGGATGGAAACATAGCTAATGTAGTGAAACTTAACAAGATTAGAGCAGAATGGTCAGAAGAGCTTGGTATACACGTCTCGGATGAGACCTGGAAGCACGCATTACGTAGAGTAAATGGGTCAACATCATGCGCTCGACTCGGACTAATTCAGTTCAAGGTCCTCCACAGGATTCATTACAGCAGAGCCAGACTCTCAAAGATTTACCCTACAGTCAGTGAAAACTGTGTTCGTTGCCATACAGTCAAGGCGAATCTAACTCACATGTTCTGGTCCTGTGATAAGCTGCACAACTTCTGGTCTATAATTTTTCAGACCTTATCTGAAGCTTTTGATACAAGTATCCAACCCAGTGCTGAACTGGCAATATTTGGAGTCCCAGGGGAGGATATACCATTAACCCACGATTTTAAAAATGTACTGGCTTTTTCTACTCTCCTAGCCCGAAGAAGAATACTATTAGTGTGGAAATCAGCACATCCACCCAAAGCTTCTCTCTGGTTGCAAGATCTGACTCTTTTCCTTAAACTAGAGAAGATCAAATTTAGTGTTAGAGGTTCAACCCAAAAATTCTATAAAACTTGGGCCCCTCTATTATCTTACTTTGAGAGACTGGATGCCCTCCCTCGATCCTGAGGGTCACACGAGAGCTGGTTCTGCTGTGTATGTGCCTGTGCCCCGGCCCGGCAGCCTCATTGGTTCTGGATGGTATCTGGTCACTGACAGTGCTTATCAACCTATGCAGTTTTTCTTTTCGTTTTTTTTTTTCCGTCCATGTCCTGACTTGGTTTCTATACCCACGGTTGTACGGACACCTTTCTGTATGTTGTCCACGTTTTTGAATTAACGGTATGTTATTATTTTATTTTTTATTAGTTGTTTGTCTATAATTTATTTATATTGTAGGAGGTGGTGAAGAGACGACACAGGAGACGGGATGCAGGTCTTCACTTTATTCACTCCTACTTTCAACTGGCGGGAAAACCACCCAACACCGCCTTATATACCAACATAACATCCGGTCCTCTGGACCTTTCACAATAAAAGCATCCTTAACACATTCGGTCCACTGGGTGTGAGTAGAGCCCCCTAGTGGTCCACCACACACGCCCCCCCAGAACACCCAGTAAGGTCCATCACTAGTCCCGCATTTTAGGTTTGATTAAACGCCCAGAACGGCTGAACCTGGGCCCCGCAGAACCAGTTTGATGAAGCGGGGGGTGACGAGGAGGGGCTGCAGAAGATTCGGGCTCCAATGGTTGTTGAGAGTCTCTGGAAGGAGGGCAGCAATCCGTTAGCAACGTGGATGGAGGTCTGCCCCTGCGAGGAGCCTGGGCCGTAACAACCTGATCATCTGACATAACATGAGCTGGTTTAAGCCTATCAATACAGACAGTCTCAGTACGACCCCCTAAATCTAAAAGGAAATGTTTTGGACCTGGCTGAAGAACCCGAAACGGTCCATCATACACAGGCTGTAGTGGTGTCCTGTGTGCATTGTGTTTGACAAAAACAAATTTAGAGGACTCCAGACTCTTAGGGACAAATGACTGAGGTAAACAATGGTGTACCGGGCCAGGGACACGAACGGAGTCCTCCTGAGACGAAAAATGTTGCAACGGCGGAGCGAACTGTGGTGAGGGTACCTCAGGTAAAAACTCACCGGGGACGCGCACAGGCTGACCGAAAACCAGTTCAGCCGGGGAAGAGTTCAGGTCCTCTTTGGATGCGGTACGTAAACCCAACAAAACCCAGGGAAGACGGTCAATCCAGTTGTCACCGGTCAATGCAGCGCGCAGTGCAGCTTTCAATGACCTGTGAAACCGTTCACACAAACCATTAGCTTGAGGGTTGTAAGCTGTGGTCCTGTGAACGTTCGTCCCCAGGCCCTTGGCCATGGTAGACCAAAGCTCAGAAACAAACTGCGGGCCCCTGTCTGATGTAATGTCTGAAGGGGGGCCAAAACGTGCAACCCAGGTAGACAAAAATGCCCGGGCCACCACTGCAGCCGTTGTGGATGTCAGAGGAACCACCTCAGGCCACCTGGTGGTCCGATCTATCATAGTCAGCAGATGAGTAAAACCTTGTGATGGAGGCAGAGGGCCCACCAGGTCCACGTGCACATGGTCAAACCGCCGACTAGGGATAGGGAAAGGTTCCAAAGGTGCTTTGGTGTGCCTGTCAACCTTAGCACGCTGACATGGGACACACGCTGCTGCCCACTCCTTAACCGCTTTACGCAGACCGGGCCAAACAAACTTTGAGCTGACCAGTTTCACCGATGCTCTAACACCTGGGTGAGAAAGGGAATGCAAGGAGTCAAAAACGCGGCGTTGCCATGAAACTGGAACCAGGGGGCGGGGCCTGCCAGTAGAAACGTCACAGAGCAGGAGAGGACCTCCGTCATCCACCTGCCGTTCCTCCAACTCGAGGCCCGTGGGCCCGGACTGGAGCTCGAGTATTTCTGCGTCGCTACGTTGGTCCGCAGCCATGGCAGAAAAATCGATGCCCACGTACACGGGGGAGATCAGCACCCGGGAGAGACAGTCGGCCACCACGTTGGACTTTCCAGCCACATGCTGAATGTCTGTAGTAAATTCAGACACCGCTGCGAGGTGGCGTTGCTGGCGGGCAGACCAGGGGTCAGAAATTTTCGACATAGCAAACACCAAGGGTTTGTGGTCAACGTATGCAGTGAACTGGCGGCCTTCCAGGAAAAACCTGAAATGGCGTGTAGCTAGGTAAAGCGCCAGCAACTCCCTGTCAAAAACACTGTATTTAAGCTCATTGTCCCGCAGCGTACGGCTGTAAAATGCAAGCGGCTGCCAAACTCCTGACACCTGCTGTTCTAACACAGCCCCCACCGCAACATCAGATGCGTCTGTTGTCAAAGCTATTTGTGCCGCCGGGGATGGGTGGGCCAGAAGGGCAGCAGTGGCCAGTGCAGCTTTAGCATCACCAAATGCCTGTAGGCGTTCTGGTGTCCAGTCAACACTGTCGTTGGGCTTTTTCTTTTTCAGCGCTCCATAGAGCGGGCGCAGCAGTTGTGCTGCCCTGGGGAGGAACCGGTTATAGAAATTAACCATTCCCAAAAATTCTTGTAGCGCTTTAACAGACTGGGGTTGTGGAAAATCTGACACCGCCTGCACTTTGTTTGGTAACGGGACAGCACCACTGGCAGAAATGCGGTGGCCCAAAAAATCAATGACTGGCAGCCCAAACTGGCATTTTGCTGTATTTACAATCAGGCCATGTGCTGCTAGGCGCTGAAAAACCTCACGGAGGTGGGACAAGTGCTGCTCAGCCGAGCTGCTAGCCACCAGGATGTCGTCCAGATACACAAATACGAAGGACAGACCCCTTAGGACTGAATCCATCAACCGCTGAAATGTTTGTGCTGCTCCTTTAAGACCAAAAGGCATGCGCAAAAACTCAAACAGGCCGAAAGGCGTGATCACAGCGGTCTTAGGGACATCCTCCACATGCACAGGAACCTGGTGGTACCCGCGTACTAAATCTACTTTAGAAAAAATGGAGGTCCCAGCCAGGTGCACTGAAAAATCCTGGATGTGGGGGATGGGGTAACGATCGTTCTCCGTGATGTTATTAAGGCGGCGGAAATCCCCACATGGTCGCCATTTGCCGTCTGCTTTGGGCACCATGTGCAGGGGGGAGGCCCACGGGCTGTTTGAGCGCTGCACGATGCCTAAATGCTCCATGTTAGCAAACTCTTCCTGTGCTATTGCTAGCTTAGTAGCATCGAGGCGGCGTGCACGTGCGAACACCGGGGGGCCTGTTGTGGGAATATAATGTTCAACCCCATGCTTTGTGTTTGTGTTGGCAAAGTTAGGAACAGTCAGCGAGGGAAACTCAGACAATAAACGCTGAAACACATTACCCGAAGCTAAAAAGTTAGCATGCATTAAAGGCCCAGCTCCTCGCGTCTCACAAGGCAGTGACGAGAACGACACAGCGTCTATTAAACGCCTGTTAGCCATATCAACCAGGAGCCCGTGAGCACAAAGAAAATCAGCCCCTAAAATAGGGACTGAGCTAGCAGCTACCACAAAGTTCCACTGGAAGTCTCGTTCATGGAAACGAACAGTCACCAACCTTTCACCAAACGTCTTGATGGGTGAGCCGTTAGCCGCGGTTAGCTGCGGCCCGCAGCCTTCAGCCAACGTGTCGGAGCCAGACGGGGGAACAAGGCTCTTCTGCGAACCAGAGTCCACCAGGAACCGCCTCCCCGACCTCGAGTCTTCGATGAAAAGCAGCCTTTCCTTGTCGCCAACGGCCGCGGCTGCTAGCGTGCGTTGGCGTTGTCGTTTCCCTGAGGCTTGTAGCTGCACGGCGGAACACACCGTCGTGCTTTGGCGCCAAAACGCGCGTGGTAGAAACAAAAGGTGGCTCCTGTCCGCCTGCGGCTAGCGACCCCTGCTACCACCGATGGCTCGTCCGGCGCTGAGGTCGTTGCTTGAAGCTCGGGCGCTGCTGGAGATCCGTGGGCCGCCATCTGGACTTCGAAGGTCCTTGTCGTTAGAAGAATGCGGTCAGCTTCTCCGGCCAGCGCGCGGTAATTCTTCTGCTGAAGAAGCGGGGAGTTTGCCAGGACATTACGCACTGGTGCTGGGAACTTGCGGAGGAGAAGGTGGCGGAAAAGGAACTCGCAGTCGCCTGAGCCCCGCAAGGCTAACATGCCCTCCACTAGCTCCAGAGCTGTGCCATCGCCCAAACCGGGGAAGGAAAACAGTTTCTCCGCGCGCTCCGCGTCTGAAAGTGTATAACGCTGCAGAAGAAGCTCTTTGAGTGCGGCGTATTTTCCTTGTGCAGGAGGGTCCTCGAGCAGGCTCATTACCCGCTGGGCTGACCGTGGGTCCAGCGCCGCGACCACATGGTGGTATTTGGTGTCGTCTGAAGAAATCCCGCGAAGGACGAACTGCGATTCGACGTGAGCAAACCACGCCGGAGCGGCGTTCAGCCAGAAGTCCGGCATCCTGGCGGACACCGCAAAAGCGAGCGAGGCCGCCTGTGGGGGTTCCACCACAGGGGACAGCTGAAGGGAGCTGGCTGTAGCTTCATGCGTCGACATATTCAGCTCACGAGGGTCACCAATTGTAGGAGGTGGTGAAGAGACGACACAGGAGACGGGATGCAGGTCTTCACTTTATTCACTCCTACTTTCAACTGGCGGGAAAACCACCCAACACCGCCTTATATACCAACATAACATCCGGTCCTCTGGACCTTTCACAATAAAAGCATCCTTAACACATTCGGTCCACTGGGTGTGAGTAGAGCCCCCTAGTGGTCCACCACAATATTATTATTATTACTGTTTGTAGCAGCAGGATGGGGATAGATAAGGAAGGGTAGGGGGAACAGGAAGAAAAAGAAAATATGTCATGCCTGTTTTGTTTCTGTTTTCACGTACATGTACTGTTGTTAATGGATGCTTAAAGCTCCACTGACATGTTCTTTTAACTTTTCAAAAAATGGCACAACATATATAAATATTAAGATAGACCTCTGACCGTTTTTGCTAAAATAATGTTAAATGAATGAAAATTTCTCTCAAAATAGTTTAAAATTAGCGCCGTTTTTTTAGACCGTAAATCCGGATCTTCCGGTCACGTGTCAGCATTCCCGTTTCTGACGTCACGTCCGATACTGAACTCTGCTCAAACGACAAAAGTATAGACGCATCCGTCGAATTTAGCCATTTAAAACTACATTATAGCGATTTGGCTTCGCTATAATGTAGTTTTAAATGGCTAAATTCGACGGATGCGTCTATATTTTTGTCGTTTGAGCAGAGTTCAGTATCGGACGTGACGTCAGAAACGGGAATGCTGACACGTGACCGGAAGATCCGGATTTACGGTCTAAACAAACGGCGCTAATTTTAAACTATTTTGAGAGAAATTTTCATTCATTTAACATTATTTTAGCAAAAACGGTCAGAGGTCTATCTTAATATTTATATATGTTGTGCCATTTTTTGAAAAGTTAAAAGAACATGTCAGTGGAGCTTTAAATAAAATTATTAAAAAAAAAAATTATTCAAAATAAAATGTCACTTTTTGAAATGACTGACAAAATAATTGAACCTTTTCATGATCTTGTTTTTTTCTTTTAGATGTACCTGCGGAGTTGAAACAAGAAGTATTAAAGCTGAACTGACATCATCTTGTAACTATGCATCATATTGCACTACATATATATGTTTTATCATTCAACTATGTTCGTTTTTGCAAACAAACTTATAAATATATTTAATTTTGATTTAAAACTGATTTTAAACTTCGCGCCGTGTTTATTCATGGGAAATCCGATTACACGCGAACGCAGCATATGTGACATAAGGAGACATAGAAGCATTCTGCGTCTGTCAGCAGCTTGCCTGCAGCTCGCCTATTTTTATTTTTTTTAACTTGACAAATGTCGTTACGTTGTGTCGCCTTTGGGTGTTCTAATATCATCAGTGAACAAGTGAGCCTTTTCACTTTCCCAAAAGAAGAAATACTTTGTCTGGGAATGGAATAAATAAAGCTGCCACCCCCCTCAGAGCCTCCTCGCTTCCTGAAAAGGTGAAAATCAAATACGGGTGCAGACCTAAATTAGAACCTGCTGTTTCTTGTTTATCTAGCTTTCTGCTTCCCAAACTGAAGACATATAGCTCAAATATTCACTTAGATTGATAAATTTGTCGGGTTTTAAATTGTCCGTCCTTATATGTAAATGCATAACCGGAGACCTCTACATCTCCTTACGTCACATATGCTGCGTTCGCATGTAATCGGATTTCCCATGAATAAACACGGCGCGAAGTTTAAAATCGATTTAAAATCAAAATTAAATATATTTATAAGTTTGTTTGCAAAAACGAACATAGTTGAATAATAAAACATATGTATGTAGTGCAATACTGTATAATGCATAGTTACAAGATGATGTCAGTTCAGCTTTAAGTTGATGAGCTGCACAAAGAGAATCTGGAGATCTGGACACAACGATGGAGACAGAAGTGGAAGTGGCAGAAATGAAGATGCTGAGGTTCAGTGGCAGAGAATCGGACTTGTTATCCGAAGGACCCAGGTTCGAACCCCGGCCACGGCACACCATCTTGGGGTGTCTATGAGTGCACATCTATTTCCCCAGCTCCCCGGGCGCGACTACGCTGCTCACTGCACCACTTGGTAGTGGTTGGGTTAAATGCAGAAGACCAATTTCGTCTGTCAAGTATGGGAACATCCACAGATGACAAATGTGACAAATTATTATTATTCTCCTTAAGAGTGACAAGGATGGATAAGATTAATAATGAGATCATCAGAGGTACAGCACATGTTGAACAACTGGGAGATAAAGTTAGGGAGAACACATGAGATGGTTTGGACATGTCCAGAGGAGGGACAGTGGGTATATTGGTAGAAGGGTGTTAGAAATGCAGCTGCCAGGAAAAAGACAAAGAGGGAGAACAAAGAGGAGAAATATGGATGCAGTTAGAGAGGACATGGAGGTAGTTGGAGTGAGGACAGAGAGAGATGGAGGCAGATGACTCGCTGTGGCGACCTCTGAAGAGCAAACAGCCGAAACAAAATGAAGATTTGAGAAATGCAAAACGTAAAACTGTGCCTGATAGTCCAAATGTCATCTGACGTGCTAATAGTAGTAGTAGTAGTTTCTTTATTTCAGATACAATATAAGATCCATACAGTATATGTATATAAAAAGAATAAAACATAAAAAAGATTAAAAAGCTTTCCTATAAAGAAATAAAATAAGAATAAAAGATTAAAAAAGATTAAAAAGCTTTCCTATAGAGGCTCATCCGCCAATGAGTCCTTAAAATAGAAAAATATCTCACAGAGCTTAGTCCAGTCAGTGTAGTGATGATGCAGTTTTCAGATACAGACAATCTACACATGCATCTATACATGAGGTTACGCAGCACCGCTGGGCAGGTAGGCACACCTGCATCTGCAAACATTTTGCTCGCACTGCTCCATCGAGGTACCCTCAGCATCATTCGAAGGCCATCATTATATGCCACAGTTAGTCTATACATACTGCTCTTTTTATAACGTCTCCACAGGTGAGCGGTGTACAAAGGAGTGCAGTTGGCCTTCAAGATTCAAGAGCTTTTATTAACATTGCACCAATTTTCACCGATACAGCATAATTATGTATTCACAGTCATCCAGGAGTGTGAAAAGCTGCTGCCTTATCAAAACGCATGACATGTTCTTCAGCGCGGCCTCTCTCATCCGTTCTGGATGAAGGTCAAAGGTGGGAAAACAGGGAAAGAAACCATGGGGGTTACAGCGTTGATATTAAAAAAAAATGAATCACATAATCACATTAAAGAGTTGGATCTTAACAGATGATGAGCACATTCCAAGAATCTAAGCAAGAATCTCTCATTTTTTGCAGTGTTGTCCAGCTTATTCAAGTTAACAAAGATTGCCTTGTTTATTAGAAAGAGTAGCACTGGTGCACACCCATTTAAAGGTGCAGTCTGCAGTTTCTGTAGAACGCAGCACTTAGAAAAAATTTCAACAGGGAAAGCATTCTGATCCCTCCCCCTCAGAGCCATATATGGCTCTGCTCCCCCTTGCTCTGCTGAAATTCAAATTCAAGCTCTGTTTTTATTGGCTGGTTCCCCTTGCTCTGCTGAAATTCAAATTCAAGCTCTGTTTTTATTGGCTGGTTAAAAACTCTGTTTTTATTGGCTGGTTAACGGCAGGTCACTGTGGCTTTTTAGAAATGCTTTTAGTAACACCTGGAGAAGCAAGGGGACTATAGGTTTTTTCAGAAATTACTTTGTCTAACATCAGTCTGTCAGGAGATAGTGACAGAGTGAAGAAATATGTTAAAAATATATTTTTTAGAAAACTTACAGACCGCACTACAGAAACTGCAGACTGCACCTTTAAGGCCTTCATCTTTCATCCAAAGATGGGAAAAGAAAAAAAAAATACTCAACTGCATTTACCGTAGGATCGTAATTATTTAACCTCATATTAGTTCATCTCTGAAGTTAGTGAAGTTCATTAGTTAGAAAATGTTTTGTCAAGATGTTAAGTGCTCCAGAATCTGTACTGGTGTCTACTTTGCACCCACTAGGCTGTATATTTTTAGTTGAGAGCTCATAGTTGCACACAGAGGACTTCTCATACCTGGAGGGATAAACAGGGCTCCAGAAAGATTTCCCTCTTTGACAGGAACTCTGACAACCCCGTCTGCCATCAGAAACCTCTCATTGGTCGCCTCTGCCAGCATCCTGCCCTCCTCCTCGTGTACTGAGAAGTTCACCATGAAAGGTTGCTATGCTCTGTTCTTGTTAAAGTATCTATTGAAGGTGTCTGCTTTTAATGAGCTCAGTAAACCCATGGGCTCAACTCCAACGTAGCTCCCGCTGAGTGAGGGGTCTCTGTTCAGGTCGATCTTCCCGTCACCGTCAGCCCTGTAGGTGGCGTAGGAGCTGAACAACACTCCTGTCTCATCTGTGGATCTGGCTCTCATGGTGATCACCTGCTTTGACCTCAAGCCAGACACCTTCACCTGAAGGGGCTCGTCGAACAAACACCTGACGCTGGGCAGCAGCCTCAGTCTGATTTGGTGAGACATCTTGTCTGAAATATAAAGATAAGAAACTTTAACTAATTTAAAACTCCATCACATGCTGCAGAGCATAGTCAAAAGAGACAGTTGTTTGTCACTGGAGTTTGATGAAGGCAAACCCCCCATGGAATGTATTTAATATAATATTTTAGAATAATTGGAGAACATATGTAATGAAAAATGCAGCATGATATAGAATGAAAACTAACTGCGGGGTTGGGATAATGGCTACTTGATTAGTGTTAAACTGACTGTGTTGATGCCAATTCACTACTGCCCTCATTCAAAAAAGCATGACTTGTTAAGGTAGACAACTTAACCGTTTCACAAACACCCAGGAGACGGCTGATGTGTGTGAAGTTTTCTTGGTATCACTGTGGAACTGAAATACAAGAACAAAAATACTACTTTGCAATGCATGCAGGCACAAACGATCCGAAGAAGCGGTTGTGATGGGCTGTTTGAAGCTGAAGCAGCGTTTCAGAAGCACAGTGTTGGAGCTTGTTTCGTTTGGCCAAAGTCACGTGATCAACAACAACCCAAGCTTCTGAATCACTGTTTTGATACCTGATTCAAAAGTTTATAAGGAAGTAATTATTGGCAGGATCTGTGGTGTGTTTTGATGGCAGATTTATGCAAAACAACAAACCAGCAGTGCTGGGCAGCGCTAATCCAAAAATTAGTTCCGCTATTTCTAAAGCACTAATTAATTTATTTAGGTCCGCAATTTCAAAAGCACTAATGTCTTGTGAAAATTAGGGGAAGCTAAATTCTAAACCGCTAATTAAATTCAACAATTGCTAGCCAACAAGTTATGCAATATTTGCACTAGACTGCCAACTAGCGGTGCATGAACTGTTATACACCTTTATCCTACCTCTTACGTCACAGCAGCAGCTTCCCATTAACTCCTCCTGACCCACCTGGATATTTACAGTCCTGGACAGAAGAAACATCACAGTTGGCAAAAAGAGCAACAAACATTAAAAAAAAACTTTACATGTATTAACAGCTGCACGTACAAATTATATTCTTCATTACACATGCACATACTTTGTATTTATTTTTTTAGATTATCCTATATCTGTTAAGCACCTTGGTCAATGCAAGGCATTGCAGGAAGGTGCTATACAAATAAAGTTTATTACATTATTATTATTATAACTTCAATTCAAAGACCACATCAACAGTACAGGTAAAATTAAAGTTAGAGATCAAGTTTTAAAGTGCACTTCCAAGTTGTATCCAAGTTTAATTCATATAAGAGTCAATTAAGCTTAATTTACTTCAATATTGTTTCAAAAAACAAATAGTAATTTCTTTTTTGTTGCGCAACCGAAAAATAAATTAAACCAATTCCAAAATTCTATAGGCAGTCAACAGATTTAATGAAAAGTAACTAAAATGATCCTAAAAGGATGAAATTACAAAAATCAAAGGATTTATTTAATACTTTACGTACATATATTCTATTCGGCCACGAAATTAACAAAATGAGAATGATCTTTTAATCCCTAAGACCACTTTTAAATCTCAAATACATGGGCGTGTCGCCACCGCATTTCTACATAAAAGGAACCCAAATACATAAAACGAACAACTCACCGTCGAGTGGTTGACACAAAACACACAATACTGTACAATCCTCCAGCCGCGTTAATTTGGCTTGAAACAGCGGGGTTCTCTGCGGATCTATGAAGAGACCGAGCACAACGAGCTAGCCATAAACGTTAGCACCCGAGTTCACCTCTGACCCGGAAGATGTCAAGATGGAATAGTCCATTTTTAGTAGGGGGATACAGAAATCGACCGGTTTTTGTATTGCGTTTTTAATGATCGTTTTCATCGTAACTATAATTATTTTTATGTTAAATGTACATTAACAAGCATGAGCAATGTTAGTGATGTAGGTGACTGGCTGGGGCGAGGCGGGGCCCCTGCTGATTTGGGGCCCCAAGCAACGGCATCATTTGCCTACATGGTAGATCCGCGTCTGTTCTCCCTCTGCTCCCTCTCCAACCCTCCCTCCTCTCTGCTCTTTACGGTGAGGGAGCAGTCTGGGGAAAAAGGTAAAACAAGCAGCTACGGAGCCAGCATAAGAGCCTGTAAATAAGTTTATTCGTTTTTACTGATAGATAATTAGTTATTAGCGGTACTGCATTTTAAATAAAAATAGCCCAAATCCGCTTATGAATTATAAAAGTTAGTCAAACCGCTGTTACGCTGACAAACACGTTAGGTCCGCTGTAAGCGGATTAGCGCATTAGCAGTCCCTGGCGGTCATATGCCCACCTTTGCAAACCAGTGAGTGACAGAGACATGGAGCCAGCCAGCTTCATGTTTTTAATTTACAAAGTACAAAGTACCAGTTTATAAGCAGTTCTACCCCAAGCAGACGCGGAGGAGATGTGTGCGCGCCGTACCTCCGCATTTCTTCCGCTGAGCAGAAAATATTTGTCAGAAACGGCTCTACCTGAACTGCACGGTAAAGTGTGCAAACGCATATTGGAGGAGATAAAAGATGTTAAAGCCATGAGTTTCACAACAGACATTTGGAGCTCTGACGTCTCCCCCGTGTCACTTTTAAGTTTAACGGCACACTGGCTGGATGAGAGTTTTGTGCCACACAGCGCAATGTTGAACGCAACAAACTTTCGTGGGTCACACACCAGAGAAGCGATAGCAGCTAGCCTGAAGGAAATGTTTGACAAGTGGCAAATTCCGTTGAGCACAGTCAGGGGGGCCGCCAGGAATATTGGGCCCCATGACAAAAAACCCAATTGGGCCCCCCTGCACAGCTGCTTTTGCCACATCTCTAGAATCTAACTGATCCAGCAAAAGTTTTACATAAATAACATTAAAGGCTCGCTTCCTTTGGTCCAATACTGGTACTAGCACAATATTTACTGTTAGTGAATTGTACATGCAACCGTCTGCATAGAGTATGCAATTCACTATTTAAAGCAAGATTAAAAGCTACACATAAAAATGCACTAAAAGCCATATATTAATCTCTATTTTTATTGCACAAATTCAAAACAAATGACATATTTGTATGCTTAACTAAATATTCTAATCTGATCTACAAAATGTTGAACAACTGGGAGATAAAGTTAGGGAGGCCAGACTGAGATGGTTTGGACATGTCCAGAGGAGGGACAGTGGGTATATTGGTAGAAGGATGTTAGAAATGCAGCTGCCAGGAAAAAGACAAAGAGGGAGGCCAAAGAGGAGATGGATGCAATTAGAGAGGACATGAAGGTAGTTGGAGTGAGGACAGAGGATGCAGAGGACTAAAAATATGTGTATCTTATTATCTTTTGTTGAGTTAATAAATCTAAGATTTTGTCACTTCCGCCTCTTGGTTCAGAAATTTCAATGAAAAAGACCTGTCTGTGGTTGGATGGTGACGTGTGGTTCATAAAACTTGGGTTGCGAGCTCAGAGCCGCGATGACAGACAACAGACAGAGAAGAGAGGGAGGGAGCTGCGGGAGCAAAAAAAAAAAAAAAGACGAGGAGCCCCACCGCCGGCAGAGACACGACGAGCAAGCGTGGCGTGCGCATGTGTTCTGAACGCAAACACGCTTCAAATTATTGTTAGTTCATATATCTGCTCTCAAATCAGTGGTAACATACCAATGTTCCCTCTAATTTTTCACGTGTCTGGGCATACACACAAGCTCTCTGAGCACACTGAGGTGAGGACCACTATGAGCAACATCAGAAGTGCACACACACGCAGTTCAGTAGATAACATACATTTATAATAATGCAGTAATCTACAGGTAATAAAGAATCATTTCACAAAGAATTGATCTTTATTCTTTATCTTGCAGCTAATGCATGCAGCTCAAAAACCAGTTTTATTTAACTACAGACTTTATTATTTTATTTGAATTAGACGTTTTAACCATTTAACTTTATTTATTCATGTTCCTCAGAGGGAAAATCAACCTTCTTAAACTGTCAGCCTCAAATAAATATACAGTATCTAATTTAGATGATTTTTATTTTAATGCTTGTAGGGGTTGTGTTTAAAATCTCCACATTACTGTATTATTTTTTTATTGACAAAATATTTATTTTACTGTAAGTTTTTAAAAAGTGTATTTTCTTCCTTGGTCCCTGGGTCAACATCTGCAGAGCTCAGAAATTGATGCTTGGTTCTGGACCTGCTCCTCTGCACACCTGGACTGGTTCTGTTCTTCCTCTTTATCACGTGACTTTATCGTGCACTGACCTCCATTCAACTTCTGCATCTTTTTCTTATTTTTCCTGCAGATTTGGTGCTTGACAAATAACTTCCTCCTTCAGAAAGGACGGGGATTGTTTGTGTTCAGCGGTGTGTATGTGCATGTGTGTGTGTGTGTGTGCGCGAGTGTGCAGCTTCTCGCTGTAACGCGTTTGATATTTGACTTTATTCAGATAAAAGACGTGGTGTGGATTATTTATCATACCTCTGATTTTACTTGACCTAACAACGAGATTTAAAATCTGTAGTTTTAACACTAATTGACCCACGTACCTGTCCCAGTGTGACAAACTACGTGACTTCTGCATGATCTGACTGTGAAGCTGCATACAAACATGCTTGCTTATAAGACCCGCCTTCCTTTTAGTGATTGGTCAAAACAACGTGAGCTTCAATGTGATTGGATGTAATCGCTGTCCATCAATCATTTTAAGTTGAGGCGGACCTGCGGGCTGCGGACAGCTAGGAACATACCATTTCATGCAGATACAGGGGGTGTTTGTTAAATATGAGGATGTTTGCTTTTTGGTCTGGGAGAGATAATATTTAAATTTTACTGTTAAAACAAGTAAAAACAAAGCTACTACCATTAATGTATTATTATCAGGGGCCAAAAACACCATGGGAAAAAAAAGGCCAATCTCTGGGCCCCTGTCAGTCCAGGGCCCTTGGAATTGTACCAACTTTTACCCCCCATACGGCGCCCCTGAGCACAGTAAATACAGAGCACAGAGGACAGCAGACAGCGCGCGGAGGAGATGTGTGTGCGGCGCACACACATCTCCTCCGCGCGCTGTCCCACAATAAATACAGAGGACAGCTGACTGCGCGCGCTCGCGCCTGTCCCACAAACAGAGGACAGCTGACAGCGCGCGCTCGCATCTGTCCCACAAACAGAGGACAGCTGACAGCGCGCGCTCGCGTCTGTCCCACAAACAGAGGACAGCTGACAGCGCGCGCTCGCGTGATGTCTCACCTTTCAAAGTCAAAAGTCAAAGTCAACTTTATTGTCAGATCTGCAATATGTACTGTACAGGACATACACAGGACCGAAATTGCGTTTCTCTCAGTCCCTCGGTGCAACAGTAAACATCTAAACATTGAAACACTGAAACATATAATAATAGACATAAGCATAAAATAGTAAAACTAACATTGTCCTGAGTTTTTTTTTTTTTTTTGCATAGCGGTGCAAGAGCATGAAAATCCACACCAACTCTAAAACTAAAACATTAAACATTTAATGAACATAATACTGTCCTGAGTTTTTGCATACTAGCACAAAAAAAGAGTATAAAAAGTATAACTAAAATAAACTAAAGGTTTCTAGCATTGACATTTGCAAAGTGGCAAAGCAGCGTATGAGTCAATGTACACAGTATATGTATGAGGTAGTAGTTGATGTTGTTATAGAGGCAAAAAGTGGCATATGCAGTAAGGCACATTGGGCATCCCTAAATAAGACCGTTCAGAGCACACTGTATATGTACCAGCAGTGGTGTAGATATTAGAGTAGTGTAAATAAATGTAAACAGTAGTAATTACATGTAAGCAGTAGTAATAAAAGTAAACAGTATTAATAAATGTAAACAGAGAATGTAAACAGTATTATGATTATAGGCAGTGATGTAATACAGACATTAGTGCAAGTATGAGAAGTAGTGCAAACTGTATGAGCACATGACCGAGAGTTTAGTGAAAAACTTTGTGTTGAGTGATAATGTGTGAGAAAGTTTTAGTGTTAAGGCAGTTCAAATGGGAGGGGGGGCAGAGCAGGCAGAGTGTTTAGCATTCTGACTGCCTGATGAACAGAGCTGTCTCTCAGTCTGCTGGTTCGAGCCTGGAGACTCCTCAGTCTCCTCCCTGATGGCAGTAGTCTGAAGCAGCTGTGTAGTGGGTGTGTGGGATCACCTGCCATGCGGTGGGCTTTCCGAGTGAGGCGTTTGCTGTGTAAGTCCTGCAGTGAGGGCAAGGAGGTGCCCACGATCTTCTCAGCTGCTCTCACAATGCGCTGGAGGCTCTTGCGGCAGGATGCAGTACATGCACCAAACCACACAGTGATGCAGCTGGTCAGGACACTTTCTATGGCACCTCTGTAGAAGGTGCTCATGATGGGGGTTGAAGCTCCAGCCCTTTTCAGCTTGCGGAGAAAGTAGAGACGCTGGTGAGCCTTCTTTGCCAGTGCTGCAGTGTTCCTGCTCCAGGACAGGTCCTTTGAGACGTGCACTCCCAGGAACTTGGTGCTGTCTACTCTCTCCACTGCGTTCTCGCTCCATTTGGAAAACTGCACGTGCCACTGCACTGCGTGTCGCTGGCGCATAACGTTACATCACACACGGAGCTCAGCATAGATATAAACTGTATACAGGTAGTCCCCGACTTACGAGCGAGTTCCGTCCCTAGGGGGCGCTCGTAAGTCAAAAATTCGTAAGTAGGATCACATAGTAAAAAAAAAAAAAAATTTTTTTTTTTTTTTACTTTTTTTTTTTATTTTTTTTATAAATGAATACATGTACAGTACTGGACAGTCACCAAGCACTTAGCCTATCCTAACACAGTTTTTAAAGATGAAGGAATAAGTTGAATTGTCTCCCTTTCACATAAAGGGAGCAAGCTCCCTATGGAGCCTGCAGGGAGGAGGGAGACAATTCAACTTCATCTTCATCTTTAAAAACTGTGTTAGGATAGGCTAAGTGCTTGGTGACTGTACAGTACTGTACATTTATCTATTTATTAAAAATATACAGTATATACAGTATTTTTATTTTTTATTGTTTTTTATTTATAAATAGATAAATGTACAGTACTGTACAGTCACCAAGCACTTAGCCTATCCTAACACAGTTTTTAAAGATGAAGATGAAGTTGAATTGTCTCCCTCCTCCCTGCAGGCTCCATAGGGAGCTTGCTCCCTTTATGTGAAAGGGAGACAATTCAACTTATTCCTTCATCTTTAAAAACTGTGTTAG
Source organism: Garcialebias charrua (assembly GCA_038048925.1). Taxonomy (NCBI): domain Eukaryota; kingdom Metazoa; phylum Chordata; class Actinopteri; order Cyprinodontiformes; family Rivulidae; genus Garcialebias; species Garcialebias charrua. The sequence goes on along the minus strand of JBBPBX010001141.1, from coordinate 88,744 downwards.
GATAGGCTAAGTGCTTGGTGACTGTCCAGTACTGTACATGTATTCATTTATAAAAAAAAAAAAAAAGTAAAAAAAAAAAATTATTATTATTTTTTTTTTTAATGAGATGCATGCTCGTAAGTCCGGGACCTCGTAGGTCAGAGCGCTCGTAAGTCGGGGACTACCTGTAGATTGCCCCTATGGATCGGGTCCATTGTCACAGATACCCAATCTAGAACTTTGTTTAATATCGGGACCGATACAATACTGGTATCGGATCGGTGCATCCCTAATTTTAAGCAGGGCAAATGCGGCGCTGTCGCGTAGCGGTGACGCATAATAGATGCGTGGTAAACGCTGGACCTCATTTGATAACAGACAAAGTGTCTTCAATTGTCTACGGAATCAAAATCGGCAAAGGTCGCAAACAGCCAATTGTTAAATGGGTACATCGAAATCAGATCAAACCGTTTAAGGCGTTCAATGACTCCGCAAACGACAAAGATCTGGCAAACTCACCGACTTCATAGGATAATAAGGTCATCCAAACGCAAGATAATAAATAAACTTAAACAGTTTAAACTATATTTGTTGCGAAAAGAAACGGTCCCAACTAGAACTTAGAAACGCTAAGGCTAAAACCCGCAACAAAAAAACTAACCTTAACAACCATTTAAATCTGCAGGATTTAATTGACATCGGTTATAAAGCTAAGAACTGTTTTTATTGTGTGTGACACGTTGGAATCTGACGACAGAGTGAGTTTGAAGCAGTGAAGTTTTGTTTTCTAGTTGCTTAATTGCTACTTTTGTTGTTATTGAAGTTTGGTATTGTTTTCTGAACACTCCCAGCCAAAAGAGGTTTTGCTAGTATGTTAGTTGAAGACTTCAATGGATTTAACTATGCCAACATGCAGTTTCATTTTGTTAAAAACCTCAATCTTTGAAAAGTCATTGTAGATTAATGCTTCTTAAGTTACTATAATCTACACTGATCTCACAATCGTTTAAGTAGAACCGATTCGATCGTTTCTATTCTAGATTATCTATTCATTTTTGATGAGTCTCGCCATAGACTTCAAAATTTATAGGGAATACCAAATTTTGCGTCATTCGTCTAAGGGACAACAGACATTTAGACCATTCTATATTTTATTTTGCTATTTTAGTTTAACCTAAACTAAATTATGAATGGAGGAATAGTTTGGAAGAAGAGGCCTTCGTTACAGAAGCCCTCCAAAACTCTATAGGTATACATCCCTATATCTGATTTTTACAGCATTGATCCACCCCTTAATTGGTAATTGTAGCTGATCTAAACCATGATAGCTTACACACCAGGTGCATAAGTAATTCATAGTTTTACCCAATCAGAGCAGAGTAGGGCAGGTGATTCTTTCTGAGGCCAGGTAAAGCACCACAGCTCCTCCTGTCCTCACCGAGCATCTGGACATGTTCACATCCCCTCCTCCCAAACTGAGCTGCTGAACCTCCCAGGACATGAGTACATGTCCATGTATTGTGGATATAAATGTACCGGTAGGGTAAATGTTTAATCCACTTTCTTTCATTGATTCCCAGTTTTTCATTGAATTTACATGATATTAAAACTGTTTATTGGTAACATTCTGTGGTAGCAGTAGTAATTGCTGTTGTGCGTGGTTCTTGAATTTGAGACATTGGTACTGAAAAGTCCTTGAAAGGTCCTTGAGTTTGAAGTTGACCAAGGTGTGGGAACCCTGTCATACCTTGTCCTGATGCATCTTGGTAATCCAGGTAGAAAAATCAAAAAATACTTGGAGAGATGAAACGTTTCATTAAAGAAGAACCCGTTCAGAGGACACTTTTCTTTTTGAGTTCATATTAGCCATGAGATTGATCTCAAAATATGGAGTGTGAAGAAAAATGTATAAATCTTCAGAAGCCTACTTTAGGGGGTGCAGATCTGCCAGCAGTGCAATGCTATGGCATTTTTACCTTTACAAATGCTTAATAACAGTGTTTTAAACAAAGAGGCACTCAATGACTTGGTAGAACTAGGCTTACACACTTATTAAAGGTCCACTGACATGATTTTTTTACTATTCATAAAATTGCTCAAAATATATATATTTATCATTTAAATATGTTCGTTTTTGCAAACAAAATGATAAATCACTTTAATTTTGCTTTAAAAGTGATTTTGAACTTCAAGCCGTGTTTAATCATGGGAAATCTGATTACACGCGAACGCACCATCTGTGACATAACACTGGGCAGAGCTCTGGGCTTGTCACAGTGCGCAGGTATGAGCAGCTCGACATGAAGGTAAGTCTGATACAACATCAGACCTAAATTAGATCCTGTTGTTTCTTGTTCCATCACCCAAACTATTTTCTGCTTCCCAAAATGAAGACAAATAGCTCAAATCTTCACATAGATTGATAAATTCGTCCAGTTTTAAATTGTCCGCTATTAAAGACACCAGAGCCCTCTGCCCAGTGTTACATCACAGATGGTGCGTTCGAGTGTAATCGGATTTCCCATGATTAAACACGGCTTGAAGTTCAAAATCACTTTTAAAGCAAAATTAAAGTGATTTATCATTTTGTTTGCAAAAACGAACATATTTAAATGATAAAATATATATATTTTGAGCAATTTTATGAATAGTAAAAAAATCACGTCAGTGGACCTTTAAAGGGATCTAACATTAGACATTATTTTATAAAAATTTATTTCAAATGTAAAATATAGACTGTAAAAATACTGTAGGCCGTTTGGTTTTTATAATTTAGAAAAATATATTACACGAACTGAACCATTTTATTTACATGCAAAGCATTCTGGGTAAATGACGTGGATAGGTCCTCGGTGCGAGGCTGCTAGCGAGCTATATCCACCCTGAAGGTTAATCTTGGACAATATCTGATGATATGGCTCAGAGTGATCGCGCTCAGCTTTTACACTCTACATTTTATCTTGACCCGGGGAAGCGGGTTCGCTTCCCACCTGGTACAAGTTATTTTACGTTTGTCTTTTATTGGAGTAAATAAAAAGGAGTTTGTTTGGTTAACACAACTCCTTTTTATTTACTCCAATAAAAGACAAACGTAAAATAACTTGTACCAGGTGGGAAGCGAACCCGCTTCCCCGGGTCCGGCGGCGGATTGGTTTTTTAGGAGTCAACTTTCCCTATAAAGCAATCACCCCTCTTAACATTCTAGCTACGCCTAGGAGTTAGAGATTATTATCCATCCATCCATCCATTTTCGTCCGCTTATCCGGGGTCGGGTTGCGGGGGTAGCAGCCTAAGTAGGGAGGTACCTTGTTATACCTTGTTATGCCTACCTTGTTATACCTTGTTATACCTACCTTGTTATACCTTGTTATACCTACCTTGTTATACCTACCTTGTTATACCTTGTTACACCTTGTTATACCTTGTTATACCTTATTATACCTTGTTATACCTTGTTATACCTTGTTATACCTACCTTGTTATACCTTGTTATACCTACCTTGTTATACCTACCTTGTTATACCTTGTTATACCTTGTTATACCTACCTTCTTATACCTTGTTATACCTACCTTGTTATACCTACATTGTTATACCTTGTTATACCTTGTTATACCTTATTATACCTTGTTATACCTTGTTATACCTACCTTGTTATACCTTGTTATAACTTGTTATACCTTGTTATACCTTGTTATACCTACCTTGTTATACCTTGTTATACCTACCTTGTTATACCTTGTTATACCGTGTTATAGCTTGTTATTCCTACCTTTTTATACCTTGTTATACCTTTTTATACCTTGTCATACCTTGTTATACCTTGTTATACCTACCTTGTTATACCCTGTTATACCTTGTTATACCTTGTTATACCTTATTATACCTTGTTATACCTTGTTATACCTACCTTTTTATACCTTGTTATACCTTGTTATACCTACCTTGTTATACCTTGTTATACCTACCTTGTTATACCTTGTTATACCTACTTTGTTATACCTTGTTATACCTTGTTATACCTACCATGTTATACCTACCTTGTTATACCTTGTTATACCTACCTTGTTATACCTACCTTGTTATACATTGTTATACCTTGTTATACCTTGTTATACCTACCTAGTTATACCTTGTTATACCTACCGGTACTTTGTTATACCTTGTTTTACCTACTTTGTTATACCTTGTTATACCTTGTTATACCAACCTTGTTATACCTACCTTGTTATACCTACCTTGTTATACTTTGTTATACCTTGTTAGACATACCTTGTTATACCTTGTTATATCTTGTCATACCTTGTTATACCTTGTTATACCTACATTGTTATACCTTGTTTTACCTTGTTATACCTCGTTGTACCTTGTTATACCTGCTTATACCTTGTTATACCTTGTTATACTTTGTTATACCTACCTTGTTATACCTTGTTATACCTTGTTATACCTACCTTGTTATACCTTGTTATACCTACCTTGTTATACTTTGTTATACCTTGTTAGACATACCTTGTCATACCTTGTCATACCTTGTTATACCTTGCTATACCTACATTGTTATACCTTGTTTTACCTTGTTATACCTTGTTGTACCTTGTTATACCTGCTTATACCTTGTTATACCTTGTTATACTTTGTTATACCTACCTTGTTATACCTTGTTATACCTTGTTATACCTACCTTGTTATACCTTGTTATTCCTACCTTTTTATACCTTGTTATACCTTTTTATACCTTGTTATACCTTGTTATACCTACCTTGTTATACCTTGTTATACCTACCTTGTTATACCTTGTTGTACCTACCTTGTTATACCTTGTTGTACCTACCTTGTTATACCTTGTTATACCTACTTTGTTATACCTTGTTATACCTTGTTACACCTTGTTATACCTTGTTATACCTTGTTATACCTACCTTGTTATACCTACCATGTTATACCTTGTTATACCTTGTTATACCTACCTTGTTATACATTGTTATACCTACCTTGTTATACCTACCTTGTTATACCTTGTTATGCCTTGTTATACCTTGTTATACCTACCTTGTTTTACCTTGTTATACCTCGTTGTACCTTGTTATACCTGCTTATACCTTGTTATACGTTGTTATACTTTGTTATACCTACCTTGTTATACCTTGTTATACCTTGTTATACCTACCTTGTTATACCTTGTTATACCTACCTTGTTATACTTTGTTATACCTTGTTAGACATACCTTGTCATACCTTGTCATACCTTGTTATACCTTGCTATACCTACATTGTTATACCTTGTTTTACCTTGTTATACCTTGTTGTACCTTGTTATACCTGCTTATACCTTGTTATACCTTGTTATACTTTGTTATACCTACCTTGTTATACCTTGTTATACCTTGTTATACCTACCTTGTTATACCTTGTTATTCCTACCTTTTTATACCTTGTTATACTTTTTTATACCTTGTTATACCTTGTTATACCTACCTTGTTATACCTTGTTATACCTACATTGTTATACCTTGTTGTACCTACCTTGTTATACCTTGTTGTACCTACCTTGTTATACCTTGTTATACCTACTTTGTTATACCTTGTTATACCTTGTTATACCTTGTTATACCTTGTTATACCTACCTTGTTATACCTACCATGTTATACCTTGTTATACCTTGTTATACCTACCTTGTTATACATTGTTATACCTACCTTGTTATACCTTGTTATACCTACCTTGTTATACCTTGTTATGCCTTGTTATACCTTGTTATACCTACCTTGTTATACCTTGTTATACCTTGTTGTACCTTGTTGTACCTTGTTATACCTTGTTATACCTACCTTGTTATACCTACCTTGTTATACCTAGCTTGTTATACCTACCTTGTTATACCTTTTTATACCTTGTTATACCTTGTTATACATACCTTGTTATACATACCTTGTTATACCTTGTTATATCTACCTTGTTATACCTTGTTATACCTACCTTGTTATACCTTGTTATAACTTGTTATACCTACCTTGTTATACCTTGTTATATCTTGTTATACCTTGTTATACCTTATTATACCTTGTTATACCTACCTTGTTATACCTTGTTATACCTACCTTGTTATACCTTGTTATACCTTGTTATACCTACCTTGTTATACCTTGTTATACCTACCTTGTTATACCTTGTTATACCTACCTTGTTATACCTTGTTATACCTACATTGTTATACCTTGTTATACCTTGTTATACCTACCTTGTTATACCTACCTTGTTATACCTACCTTGTTACACCATTTATACCTTGTTATATCTTGTTATACCTTGTTATACCTTGCTATACCTTGTAATACCTTGTCATACCTTGTTATACCTTGTTATACCTACCTTGTTATACCTACCTTGTAATACCTACCTTGTTATACCTTGTTATACCTTGTTTTACAGTTGTTTACTGCCGAGCTAAAACAGTAGCTAAGGCTTTCCAGTTACTGCAATCCGCTTTTGACATCATCCAGTCAGATTTGTTCCGTCTCAAACTTGTCCTAAATGCTGATAAAACAAAAGGGATGTTTTTTTCAAGTAGGAAGTCGGTCCCAGCAGATCTTCCTCTGATTTTATCTTCAAATGGTGTCCCTATTGAGTTTGTTGATTCCTATAAATATCTGGGTATCCTGATCGATTCACATCTCTCTTTTAAACTCCACGTGGAAAACCTAGTGAAGAAACTGAAAGTTAAACTGGGTTTCTTTTTCAGAAACAATCATGTCTAACACTGAATGTTAGGAAACGCCTTGTATCTGTGACTTTCCTTCCCTCCATTGATTACGGTGACATTCTCTACATGAATGCTCCTACAAGCACCCTGCGGATGTTGGATGTTGTCTATCATGGTGCACTAAGATTCATAACTGGCTGTGATTACTTCTACTTCCGCCTCTCGACAGAGCAAGTCGCTTATCTTTTTGCTCCTACCCTCCCTAAGTTTTCCTCTTCCTGCTTGCTTTTTGTCTCGTCCGTGATTCTTCAGCGCTCACTCGAACCAATTTGCGATGGATTTAATAAATTGGGCTGTTTCATCTATAGATAAGATTTTTTCCACGAAGCGAACCGGGCCAGGAGAAGCGGTTTGCCCCTCTGACACGCACGCTGTCGGATACATCATGGACTCGTGGGGACAGTGGCAGCCAATGTGTCTGACCGTCCTGTCTGTCGAAGACGTGGAAGATTTGTGGATTATTGG
>JBBPBX010001141.1:69956-80532 GCA_038048925.1 Garcialebias charrua | reverse complement strand
GATCTGTTTCATGTTGCTGCTGATCTGTTTCATGTTGCTGCTGATCTGTGGCTGTGTCTGGGAACTCCTCTCCTGGAGTGTAGCTGAAAGACACTGCTGACCCCCCCCAGAGATCTCTGTGTGTGGCTCGGAGGCGCCGAGCTGAGACAACTGCTGAACTGTGCTATCTGAATGTTGCTCACAGACTCTTGATCTCCTTGCATGTCGTCAAATCTGCAACAATGTCTTGTCTGAATGTGCTTTTGCTGATAGAGTTTTTGGGACTTTATCATAGAGTGTCTTAAGACAATCTTTGATAGACTCTTTTTTGAATATCACAAATGATACCTATTGTGTTTCTCCTTTTTCCATATCTGTTGACCTTCATCTGGAGACGGATGAGCGCGGCCGCGCAGAAGAACATGTGGTACATATGTCATGTGTTTGGAAATGCTGCAGCTTAGCATATTTCTCCCTCTTCTGGATGACTGTGCTTACATAATCACGTTGTATTAATTAATTCGTGCAATGTTAATCAATAAATCTCTTATCTCTTATCTCTCTTATTATCGTACCCACCACTGCACCCTGTATTCACTGGTTAACTGGACATCTTTAACCTCACGCAGACTCTTCCACTGGTACATTTTCATCTTTAAATCACTTCTTGGTCTGCTGCCCTCATACATCTCCTCCTACATGTCTTTAGGTGAGTGCATCTACAGTGTGCGCTCTCAGGACATGATTACCTGCAGTGTTCCGTCAGTGAGGACTGAACTTGGAAAAAGGGCCTTCTCATATTCCGCTCCTGCTTCATGGAATATCTTACAAAAAGATCTGAAGCTCTCAACCTTGACTTCTCTAAATGGTTTTCAGAATCTGTTGGAATTCTGGCAAAAACCAATGCAGATTTGTTCCTGTCTTTGATTTTATACGTCTACCTTATGTTTTGCTCGTTTTTCGATACTTTGTTAAAAAATAAATAAAATAAATGTATTTCTTTCTTTTGTTTTTTCTCTTTTTTGTTTTTTATTGTTTGTTTATTGTTTAAGGAAATTCTACCATTGCTGTTCATCGTTCTTTAGTTTTAGCAGGTCGCTTTCGTAAACGAGCCCATGAGGTTTAATAAGATTTACCTGACTAAATAAAGGTTGAATGAATGAAAAAAATACCTTGTTATACCTTGTTATACCTACCTTGTTATACCTTGTTATACTTTGTTATACCTACCTTATTATACCATGTTATACCTACCTTGTTATACCTTGCTATACCTACCTTTGTTATACCTTGTTATACCTACCTTGTTATACCTTGTAATACCTTGTTATACCTAACTTGTTATACCTTGTTATTTCTTGTTATACATTGTTGTACCTTGTTATACCTTGTTGTACCTTGTTATACCTACCTTGTTATACATACCTTGTTATACCTTGTTATACCTTGTTATACCTACCTTGTTATACCTTGTTATACCTACCTTGTTATACCTACCGTTTTATACCTTGTTATACCTTGTTGTACCTTGTTATACCTTGTTATACCTACCTTTTTATACCTTGTTATACCTACCTTGTTATACCTTGTAATACCTTGTTATACCTAACTTGTTATACCTTGTTATTTCTTGTTATACATTGTTGTACCTTGTTATACCTTGTTGTACCTTGTTATACCTAACTTGTTATACCTTGTTATTTCTTGTTATACATTGTTGTACCTTGTTATACCTTGTTGTACCTTGTTATACCTACCTTGTTATACATACCTTGTTATACCTTGTTATACCTTGTTATACCTACCTTGTTATACCTTGTTATACCTACCTTGTTATACCTACCGTTTTATACCTTGTTATACCTTGTTATACCTTGTTGTACCTTGTTATACCTTGTTATACCTACCTTTGTTATACCTTGTTATACCTACCTTGTTATACCTTGTAATACCTTGTTATACCTAACTTGTTATACCTTGTTATTTCTTGTTATACATTGTTGTACCTTGTTATACCTTGTTGTACCTTGTTATACCTACCTTGTTATACATACCTTGTTATACCTTGTTATACCTTGTTATACCTACCTTGTTATACCTTGTTATACCTACCTTGTTATACCTACCGTTTTATACCTTGTTATACCTTGTTATACCTTGTTGTACCTTGTTATACCTTGTTATACCTACCTTTTTATACCTTGTTATACCTTGTTATAACTTGTTATACCTTGTTATACCTTGTTATACCTACCTTGTTATACCTACCTTGTTATACCTCCTTATACCTTGTTATACCTTGTTATACCTACCTTGTTATACCATCCATCCATCCATCCATTTTCGTCCGCTTATCCGGGGTCGGGTCGCGGGGGTAGCAGCCTAAGTAGGGAGGCCCAGACTTCCCTCTCCCCAGCCACTTGGAGCAGCTCCTCTGGGGGAATCCCAAGGCGTTCCCAGGCCAGCCGAGAAACATAGTCCCTCCAGCGTGTCCTGGGTCTTCCTCTGGGTCTCCTCCCGGTGGGACATGCCCGGAACACCTCACCAGGGAGGCGTCCAGGAGGCATCCTAACCAGATGCCCGAGCCACCTCAACTGGCTCCTCTCGATGTGGAGAAGCAGCGGCTCTACTCCGAGTCCCTCCCGGATGACTGAGCTTCTCACCCTATCTCTAAGGGAGAGTCCAGACACCCTGCGGAGAAAACTCATTTCAGCCGCTTGTATCCGAGATCTCGTTCTTTCGGTCACAACCCAAAGCTCATGACCATAGATGAGGGTGGGAACGTAGATCGATCGGTAAATTGAGAGCTTTGCCTTTCGACTCAGCTCTCTCTTCACCACGACAGACCGGTACAGCGCCCGCTTCACTGCGGATGCTGCACCTATCCGCCTATCGATCTCACGCTCCAGTTTTCCCTCATTCGTGAACAAGACCCCGAGATACTTAAACTCCTCCACTTGGGGCAGGACCTCCTCCCCGACCTGGAGAGGGCACTCTACCCTTTTCCGGCTCAAGACCATGGCCTCGGATTTGGAGGAACTGATCCTCATCCCGGCCACATCACACTCGGCTGCAAACTGCTCCAGCGAAAGCTGTAGATCACGATCTGATGAAGCCTACCTTGTTATACCTACCTTGTTATACCTTGTTATACCTACCTTGTTATACCTTGTTAAACCTTGTTATACCTTGTTATACCTACCTTGTTATACCTACCTTGTTATAGCTTGTTATACCTTGTTATACCTTGTTATACCTACCTTGTTATACCTTGGTATACCTTGGTATACCTACATTGTTGTACCTTGTTATACCTTGTTATACATTGTTATACCTTGTTATACCTTGTTATACCTACCTTGTTATACCTTGTTATAACTATCTTGTTATACCTTGTCATACCTACCTTGTTATACCTTGTTATGTTGTACCTTGTTATACCTTGTTATACCTTGTTATACCTACCTTGTTATACCTACCTTGTTATACCTACCTTGTTATACCTTTTTATACCTTGTTATACCTTGTTATACATACCTTGTTATACATACCTTGTTATACCTTGTTATACCTACCTTGTTATACCTTGTTATACCTACCTTGTTATACCTTGTTATACCTACCTTGTTATAACTTGTTATACCTACCTTGTTATACCTTGTTATATCTTGTTATACCTTGTTATACCTTATTATACCTTGTTATACCTACCTTGTTATACCTTGTTATACCTTGTTATACCTACCTTGTTATACCTACCTTGTTATACCTTGTTATACCTTGTTATACCTACCTTGTTATACCTTGTTATACCTACCTTGTTATACCCTGTTATACCTACCTTGTTATACCTTGTTATACCTACATTGTTATACCTTGTTATACCTTGTTATACCTTGTTATACCTACCTTGTTATACCTACCTTGTTATACCTACCTTGTTACACCATTTATACCTTGTTATATCTTGTTATACCTTGTTATACCTTGCTATACCTTGTAATACCTTGTCATACCTTGTTATACCTTGTTATACCTACCTTGTTATACCTACCTTGTAATACCTACCTTGTTATACCTTGTTATACCTTGTTTTACAGTTGTTTACTGCCGAGCTAAAACAGTAGCTAAGGCTTTCCAGTTACTGCAATCCGCTTTTGACATCATCCAGTCAGATTTGTTCCGTCTCAAACTTGTCCTAAATGCTGATAAAACAAAAGGGATGTTTTTTTCAAATAGGAAGGCGGTTCCAGCAGATCCTCCTCTGATTTTATCTTCAAATGGTGTCCCTATTGAGTTTGTTGATTCCTATAAATATCTGGGTATCCTGATCGATTCACATCTCTCTTTTAAACTCCACGTGGAAAACCTAGTGAAGAAACTGAAAGTTAAACTGGGTTTCTTTTTCAGAAACAAATCATGTCTAACACTGAATGTTAGGAAACGCCTTGTATCTGTGACTTTCCTTCCCTCCATTGATTACGGTGACATTCTCTACATGAATGCTCCTACAAGCACCCTGCGGATGTTGGATGTTGTCTATCATGGTGCACTAAGATTCATAACTGGCTGTGATTATCGTACCCACCACTGCACCCTGTATTCACTGGTTAACTGGACATCATTAACCTCACGCAGACTCTTCCACTGGTACATTTTCATCTTTAAATCACTTCTTGGTCTGCTGCCCTCATACATCTCCTCCTACATGTCTTTGCGTGAGTGCAGCTACAGTGTGCGCTCTCAGGACATGATTACCTGCAGTGTTCCGTCAGTGAGGACTGAACTTGGAAAAAGGGCCTTCTCCTATTCCGCTCCTGCTTCATGGAATATCTTACAAAAAGATCTGAAGCTCTCGACCTTGACTTCTCTAAATGGTTTTCAGAATCTGTTGGAATTCTGGCAAAAACCAATGCAGTTTTGTTCCTGTCTTTGATTTTATACGTCTACCTTATGTTTTGCTCGTTTTTTGATACTTTGTTAAAAAATAAATAAAAAATGTATTTCTTTCTTTTGTTTTTTCTCTTTTTTGTTTTTTATTGTTTATTGTTTGTTTATTGTTTATTGTTTAAGGAAATTCTACCATTGCTGTTCATCGTTCTTTAGTTTTAGCAGGTCGCTTTCGTAAACGAGCCCACGAGGTTCAATAAGATTTACCTGACTAAATAAAGGTTGAATGAATGAAAAAAAATACCTTGTTATACCTTGTTATACCTACCTTGTTATACATACCTTGTTATACCTTGTTATACCTTGTTATACTTTGTTATACCTACATTATTATACCTTGTTATACCTACCTTGTTATACCTTGTTATACCTACCTTGTTATACCTTGTTATACCTACCTTGTTATACCTTGTTATACCTAACTTGTTATACCTTGTTATGCCTTGTTATACCTTGTTGTACCTTGTTATACCTTGTTGTACCTTGTTATACCTACCTTGTTATACATACCTTGTTATACCTTGTTATACCTACCTTGTTATACCTTGTTATACCTACCTTGTTATACCTACCTTTTTATACCTTGTTATACCTTGTTATACCTTGTTATACCTTGTTGTACCTTGTTATACCTTGTTATACCTACCTTGTTATACCTTGTTATACCTTGTTATAACTTGTTATACCTTGTTATCCCTTGTTATACCTACCTTGTTATACCGTGTTATACCTACCTTGTTATACCTCCTTATACCTTGTTATACCTTGTTATACCTTGTTATACCTACCTTGTTATACCCTCCATCCATCCATCCATTTTCGTCCGCTTATCCGGGGTCGGGTCACGGGGGTAGCAGCCTAAGTAGGGAGGCCCAGACTTCCCTCTCCCCAGCCACTTGGAGCAGCTCCTCTGGGGGAATCCCAAGGCGTTCCCAGGCCAGCCGAGAAACATAGTCCCTCCAGCGTGTCCTGGGTCTTCCTCTGGGTCTCCTCCCGGTGGGACATGCCCGGAACACCTCACCAGGGAGGCGTCCAGGAGGCATCCTAACCAGATGCCCGAGCCACCTCAACTGGCTCCTCTCGATGTGGAGAAGCAGCGGCTCTACTCCGAGTCCCTCCCGGATGACTGAGCTTCTCACCCTATCTCTAAGGGAGAGTCCAGACACCCTGCGGAGAAAACTCATTTCAGCCGCTTGTATCCGAGATCTCGTTCTTTCGGTCACAACCCAAAGCTCATGACCATAGATGAGGGTGGGAACGTAGATCGATCGGTAAATTGAGAGCTTTGCCTTTCGACTCAGCTCTCTCTTCACCACGACAGACCGGTACAGCGCCCGCTTCACTGCGGATGCTGCACCTATCCGCCTATCGATCTCACGCTCCAGTTTTCCCTCATTCGTGAACAAGACCCCGAGATACTTAAACTCCTCCACTTGGGGCAGGACCTCCTCCCCGACTTGGAGAGGGCACTCTACCCTTTTCCGGCTCAAGACCATGGCCTCGGATTTGGAGGAACTGATCTTCATCCCGGCCACATCACACTCGGCTGCAAACTGCTCCAGCGAAAGCTGTAGATCACGATCTGATGAAGCCTACCTTGTTATACCTACCTTGTTATACCTTGTTATACCTACCTTGTTATACCTTGTTATACCTACCTTGTTATAGCTTGTTATACCTTATTATACCTACCTTGTTATACCTTGGTATACCTACATTGTTGTACCTTGTTATACCTTGTTATACATTGTTATACCTTGTTATACCTTGTTATACCTACCTTGTTATACCTTGTTATAACTATCTTGTTATACCTTGTCATACCTACCTTGTTATACCTTGTTATACCTTGTTATACCTACCTTGTTATACCTTTTTATACCTACCTTGTTATACCTTGTTATACCTACCTTGTTATACCTTGTTATACCTACCTTGTTATACCTTGTTATACCTACCTTGTTATACCTTGTTATACCTACCTTGTTATACCTTGTTATACCTACCTTGTTATACTTTGTTATACCTACCTTGTTATACCTTGTTATACATACCTTGTTATACCTACCTTGTTATACCTTTTTATGCCTTGTTATACCTTGTTATATTTTGTTATACCTTGTTATACCTTGTTATACCTACCTTGTTATACCTTGGTATACCTTGTTATACCTTGTTATACCTTGTTATACCTACCTTGTGATACCTTGTTATACCTACCTTGTTATACCTACCTTGTTATACCTACCTTGTTATACTTTGTTATACCTTGTTATACCTACCTTGTTATACCTTGTTATACCTACCTTGTTATACCTTATTAATAATAATAATAATAATAATGAATTCAATTTATAATGCACTTTTCATTAATAAAAATCTCAAAGTGCTAATTATTATATTATATATTATTATACCTTGTTATACATTGTTTTACCTTGTTATGCCTTGTTATACCTACCTTGTTATACCTACCTTGTTATACCTACCTTGTTATACCTACCTTGTTATACCTTGTTATACCTACCTTGTTATACCTACCTTGTTATACCTACCTTGTTATACCTACCTTGTTATACCTCCCTTGTTATACCTCCCTTGTTATACCTCCCTTATTATACCTACCTTGTTATACCTACCTTGTTATACCCACCTTGTTATACCTACCTTGTTATACCTACCTTGTTATACCTACCTTGTTATACTTACCTTGTTATACCTACCTTGTTGTACCTACCTTGTTGTACCTACCTTGTTATACCTACCTTGTTATACCTACCTTGTTATACCCACCTTGTTATACCTACCTTGTTATACCTACCTTGTTATACCTACCTTGTTATACCTACCTTGTTATACCCACCTTGTTATACCTACCTTGTTATACCTATCTTGTTATACCTACCTTGTTATACCTACCTTATTTTCCGGATTAATGGTCGCACCGGAATATAGGTCGCAGTGTCCAATTATTGCCAAAAAATTGGAAAAATCCATAAATTGGTCGCACCGGAATATAGGTCGCACCTACGTCACCGCCGACGTAACGCGTCATCCACCGCTGACGTGCCGCGTGACCACTGAGACAACCCGACAATATGGACCGAGTGTTTAGCTATGCTGCTAATGTCTGCCAGAAGCTAACAGAAGCTAAACACGAGACGAGTCCGTCTCTGAAAACACGAATAAAAAATCTCATCTCATCTCAAATGTTTTCTCCAGGACATAGTTAAGTACATTGGACCCTTATAATTACTCTGTAAGCAGAAATAAATATACACCGAGTGGTTTTGAAGCTATTTATAACGTTAACAGAAGTAACACCGATAAAAAACTAATGCCAACACGAGACCAGTCCGCCTCTGACACTAATATAAAATCGAATTTTATGTCAAATGTTTGCTATAGACCATCGTTACGTACATTCATGTCTTATAATTTAAATTCTGTAAGCACAAAAAATATACACCGAGTGGTTTTGAAGCTATTTATGACGTTAACAGAAGTAACACAGATAAAAAACTGATGCCAACACGAGACCAGTCCGCTTCTGACACTAATATAAAATCGAATTTTATGTCAAATGTTTGCTATAGACCATCGTTACGTACATTCATGTCTTATAATTTAAACTCTGTAAGCATAAAAAATATACACCGAGTGGTTTTGAAGCTATTTCTAACATACCGGTAAACAGAACGACAGCCACGAGCTAACAAAAAGCTAAGCTAAAAGATCGTTTTTTTTTTTCTCAAACATCTAATAAAGCTACCGGTACTCACTTGTAAACGTCCACACTGTGATTCCATTCTGTAAGTTTCAGAAAAATCCGCTGAGTGGTTCTTGACTTATCTTGCAAAAAATCCAGCTAAGAAACACAGAGCTAACAGCTACATCCAGGCCAACAGGCACACAAGTCAGTCCGAGCACAGGAGCTGTTTTTGGGAGACATGAGCTGGAAACCATACGGTCTTCTTCTTCTTGGGTCGGTGTACTCCTCTGGAAGTGGTAATGCACAGCGCCACAGCGCCCCTAGTGGCCGAAAGTGGTACTGCACAATTTTTCTGGCAAAGTGAAAAAGGCTGATATCTGAGTCAAAAATTGGTCTAAAAATATGGAGAAAAATCCATAAATAGGTTGCATCGGATTATAGGTCGCAGGCCTTGAAAAAACCCATAAAAAGGTGCGACCTATAATCCGAAAAATACGGTACCTTGATTATACCTACCTTGTTATACCTACCTTGTTATACCTACCTTGTTATACCTACCTTGTTATACCTACCTTACTATACCTACCTTGATTATACCTACCTTGTTATACCTACCTTGCAGTGTTGGGTAGCGCTAATCCAAAAATTAGTTCCGCTATTTCAAAAGCACTAATTAATTTATTTAATTCCGCTATTTCAAAAGCACTAATGTCTTATGAAAATTAGGGGAAGCTAAATTCTAAACCGCTATTTAAATTCAACAATCGGTAGCCAGCAAGTTATGCAATATTTGCATTACAATGCCAACTAGCGGTGCATGAACTGTTATACAGTAAGTTGTTTGAGTTTTAGAGTATTTAGTTTGGTTCTCTTCAACAGGTTTGACAAGGACAAAATGTACCCATTCCAAAGTCTGTTAGCTAAACTGCTGACATATTTGGCTTTTTTTTTTTCTTTTGTTACTTTTAGTACCACTAGATCACATGTCTTGCTTATCTCCTCAATTTTGTTGTCCAGGTGTTTGTGATTGTCATGCTGTGTGTTCATGTACCTGTATTTAAGTCGTGTATCTCTGTGTTTATCGTTGTCCTGGCATTGTCTCCTGTTGCCTCTGTCTCCTGAGTTCCTTGTGATTCCCTGAGTATGTAAGTTTGCTGCCCTGTCAGCTATTTTATGTTCTTAACTTCTGTGGCTGCCGCGGACGCCATGTTGGACAGTGCTAATGGCGAACTACTTTTTAAAATCCTGCAGATTTGACCATTTCGTGAAACTCTCAAGCTCAGAACAACTTGTGTTATAACGTCAGCTATGAAATATATTTTTTCTCAGCAAAGAAATAATTGTTTTTACCGTGTTTTTTTGGAAAATCCTTAGCTTCTTTGGCTGCCGCGGACGCCATTTTGGACAGTGCTAATGGCGAATTACTTTTTTTATTCCAGACAAGTTGCGTAGGCCGCTGAGAAACATCCATAAGTTCACCCTCCATGTTAAAAACTCTTTGCCTGACTCTTCGAAAACAAGCCATAAGGCTGCAGAGTAACACACTGGTTGCTAACTGCTCTAGCCAAGAGACTGAGGGGGGCGCTTTTTTGTCACGGACCACATCCGGCGCTGACAGGATATGGTCTGTTAGAGCCCGTAAATAAGTTTTTTCGTTTTTACTGATAGATAATTAGTTGTTAGCGGTACTGCATTTTAAATAAAAATAGCGCAAATCCGCTTATGAATTATAAAAGTTAGTCAATCCGCTGTAGAGCTAACAAATTGTTTAGGTCCGTTGTAAGCGGATTAGTGCATTGGTGACCAACACTGCTACCGTGTTATACCTACCTTCAGGGCTGGATTAACAACCCCAGGGGCCCCTGGGCACCGAAGCTCACAGGGCCCCCCCCCCGTAACCTAACACCCATTTTACTATATATATATATATATATA
>JBBPBX010001141.1:53686-69571 GCA_038048925.1 Garcialebias charrua | reverse complement strand
TATATATATATATATATATATATATTGTATTGACTACTACTATATACTACTGTATTGACTGTATTGTATATATAATACTACTGTATTGACATCATTCAGCAGCAAATCCCATCCATCCATCCATCCTTCATCAGCAAATGATGTCAAACATGAACACTTCTGAAAGAGCAGCAGCTACTGCATTGACATCAATCAGCAGCAAACCAGTAGCAAATCACATCCATCAGAAACATGTTGCAACCATAGTGACACCAGTGCCTTGGTGTGCAGTCCATGCCCACGTGCATGAAAAACAAGTCCATGAGCTCTAAGAAAGCTCGAAGCAGCAGAAAAAGAAAAAGAATTCCCTTACTTTGATTGAAGTGTAGGTAGACAGTCTGTATGATGTTTTTCTCAAGTTCAAACCTGGATCACATGGAACTCAACCATGAATGATGGGGAGCATTTGAGGCCAGGTGTGAGTTCAGGTGTTCTGTTGGGGAGGTCAGCTGCATCCACTTCTCTGCTGTTCCCTGGGACTGCCACCTTTCTTTCTCCTGAGGTGAGACCACCTCACCTCAGGCTGTTTGCAGTCACACATTCCTCATACAGCTCATCCATACATGTTTAGCCTGCCAAAAGGTGTTAAAAAATTCATTAGTGACACATAGCCTAGGTTATGTAGTGATAAATAAATGGAAAAACGTGTATTGTTTATATTTATAAATTTAGCATTGTAGTATGTAAACTACATTTTGAAATGTATTTATTAATTACCTATATGAACTGTGATTTTTTTAAAGATGGACAAGGTTGTATGTTTGCATAGTGTAAAGTAAATGTATTTATTTTTATTTTATTTATTAAAATTCATTCATTTCACTAAAACAAAGTCAACAACTCAATAAAAAATAAAAAACATACATTCAAAATAAAATGAAAGGCAGCAGATGAAGAATAATCTTATAATCTCTGCCCCTTTTTTACCCAAATAAACTCACAACAATGATTTATCAAAGAACAAAATTAATTGCATCACCAAATGTAAGATTACATCATCTTAAACAACTCAAATAAATTCTTATGTTATTTTTCATATTCCTTCAAAAAAAATCACTTTTAGCAATCTCTTAAATTCACAATTATGTACTTATTTGTACGTGTCAGTTGTACACTTTTGTTTATAACTATCAATAATTAAACATGGTTCACAACTACACTGGAAATTATTGAATTTTTACCTGCCAACCAGGTGAAGACTTTCAGTGATCTTCTCCACTTCTTCTTCAAGGGTTCTCCTGGTTTTGTTACATTTATTATCCGTCCGTCCATCCATTATCTTTACCTGCTTTCTCCTGTGCCCATGTCCAGCACGAAGTTTCTGCCCTGGTGCATGGTTCTGGTGGTCCAGAGCGCCGGAGCTCCGGCGCGCGCCGGGGGCCGTTCTGGATCGTGTACCCAGGCAGGGAGCCTCTTGGTGGGGCTTCAAAGCAGCATGGCCGGCCTGGTTCTCAGTTGAGCTCCGGCGCGCGCCGGGGGCCGTTCTGGATCGTGTACCCAGGCAGGGAGCCTCTTGGTGGGGCTTCAAAGCAGCATGGCCGGCCTGGTTCTCAGTTGAGCTCCGGCGCGCGCCGGGGGCCGTTCTGGATCGTGTACCCAGGCAGGGAGCCTCTTGGTGGGGCTTCAAAGCAGCATGGCCGGCCTGGTTCTCAGTTGAGCTCCGGCGCGCGCCGGGGGACCTTCGGACGGATTTATCTCGGAAACAATGCTTCGTCTGGCGGCCTCGTAGCTGCCGTGTCTTCCGTGAACTGCCAAGACTGGACCAATGAGATGAGCCGGATTCTGTAGTTTCAATCACGTGTGTAAAAGGGCTGTCAGCTCATTGGTCACAGAGCTTCTTCTTCTTCTATTGTTTATTGGCGGTTGGCGAACTTATTTTAAGCACATTACCGCCACCAACCGGACTGAGTGTGTGCATTGCCGTCTGCTCCCAATCATACACGTCATGTCAACAAACTAAAAGACACTTATGAGTTGTTTTTGAAAAACAACTTTTTATTTTATTTGGGTTGGATAATAAGGAAAATTGAGGACAAAGCATTGTTTTATCTACGTCTAGCGACAATAAAAAAATAAAATAAAAAATAAAAAATTTCTGCCAGGCTGAACTGCTCACTCCTGGCCAGCAGAGGGCCCCCTTGAGCTGTCGGGCCCCTGGGCACCCGCCCGGTGTGCCCGTATTATAGATCCGGCCCTGCCTACCTTGTTATACCTACCTTGTTATACCTACCTTGTTATACCTACCTTGTTATTAGGGATGGGAATTGTTAAGAAATTATCAATATCAATTCCTTTATCAATATCATTTATCGATTCAATTCCTTATCAATTATGTTATCAATTCTCATTGGGTTAGGCAAAAAAATATAGTACACCATTTGTGTGCATGAAGTATTTAATGCTCTTTCACCAGAACAAAAATAGAACTTTTATGAAAAAATTATTCCTAATTAACATTACCTTATTAAGGGGCTGTCCATGGTTGGAATGGGTGAAAGGCTTCTATACAGTTGGACTTCTGTCTCTTCCTCAAAACGTTCTTCTAGGGCTGTCTCTTTTTGCTGCTTTACAGGAGGCATCTGAAATTATTGACATAACCACAACTTGTAATTCACAAGTTTCAGTTTTAAAATAGTGTAATAATCCATGCAATCTATCATCTTTCTTACACAAAACAAAACTTACATAGTTATCATCTTCATCCTCTTCTGCCTCCCTCTGTGTCTCTCCCTCTGCGTCTCTCCCAGCTCTGCCAGCACCACAAGTTTCAATTTTATAATAAATAGTGTAATAATCCATGCAATCTATCATCGTTCATTACAAAACCCAAAACTTACATAGTTATCATCTTCATCCTCTTCTGCCTCCCTCTTCGTCTCCCAGCTCTGCCAGCTTCAGAAGAAATTCACCATTAAAAACACTGAGCAACAAAAAAAGCTCTCACAACAGAAAGAGGCTACAATGAAACACACTGAACAAAAATATAAAAAAACACTTTTGTTTTTGCTCCCATTTCTACGGTGGCATTTTTAGGAGTGTTGTCAGTGGCGGCTGGTGATTTTTTTTTATGGGGGGGCGCAATAAAAAAATTTTTAAGCATGTGTAGAAGTATGCATAATTATGTTTGTATACTGTAAAGTAAGTTTGTTCATGTTTTTATTTGTATATATCAGTTGTATCCATTTGTATAACACTATCATTAATAAAACATGGTTCATCTTCACCTTGTTTGAGGCATCAGTGTGAAAAGAGAATGGGAGTGTTCTGCTTCCACTTTTCAATTTTTGGACAACTTCTATCATATTCTGTTATAATTATTTTAGTAATACAAGTTCATAATGTAAATAGAATTGTGAGGGTCCAGACTTAAATAAGGACAAAGGTGTTCAAAAATCCACCAAATAATTCAATTTAATAGTTCCAAAAATAAACTAACAAATAATTAAATTTCTGTGAGAGTTCTACTGGCTGCAGCTCCTACCCAAGATGGCCGCCAATTACCACAGCTGCCGGTCATCTCCCTGAAGAGACCTTCAACTATATAAGGCTGCAGTCAAGTTCTACTCTTCGCTGGGGCATTGAGCTATTTATGGTATTTATGCTCTCAGCCTGTTTGTTTCCTCAAAAAGAGTTTCTAACCTTGTTCTCTGTGCCTCCAGTTCTCCTGTGTTCGTGGATCCCTTTCTGTTCTGGCTCGCCTTGGGTTCAGTTCCTGGTCCTCGTGCCTGATCCTCCAAGCCATCCATCTGTGGAGTGGAACTGGTTCACCATCCTCTGGACTCACTTGGATTCACTCTCATGCTCTACTCAAACCATCCAACCTGTAAGAGGAAAAACATCACGAATAATCAAAGGACCACTCTTATTCCAATCCATCTGACATCCTGTTTGTTTCTCAGGAGCTCCAGAGGATCACCTGTAAATAGTCACCTGCACAAAATAAACACTGTTTAATTTTCTATCTTGTGGAGTCTTGTCTCGTTCCGGGTCTCGTACCAATCTGGGTTTACTGAAATCATTACAATTTCAATGAAAAATAAATCAAAAGATAATAACAAATTTGGGCCCAACTTAAACAGGTCAACTCAAGTCTAACAAGGAGGAATGATTCCAGATTAGATTTTAAATAACTGATTTATGGGGAAGAAAAATGATTTATTTTACTGTGATCCACCTGATGAGCTCCACTTATACTTAAGGCTGCAGTCAAGTACTCTTCGCTGGAGCATTGATGCCTACTCATGGTATTTATGCTTCTAGCCAGTTTGTGAGTACAGTACTTTGAGAGACACTTACCTTGTTTTTTGTTGTGTTTCCAGTCCTCGTTTCCATCTTGGTCCTGGGACCAGTTCTCACCCACAATGGATTCCACCGTGGAGAATCAGCTAGAAGATATGCACCACCCATGGCCTTATTAAAAAAAATATTGAAAGATTATTGAAAGACTATTCAGTACAGCAGGACAGATTCTCTCTCCCAAAAGAGACAGACTGGACAAAAATAATCTTCTGAACTTGAACAATAAATTATTGCTGCAATATTAAAATGTGTCAGTTCATGGATGGGACGTTAGGAGACAAGAAATGTTTCCAAATGACTCAACACTTGGGTCCAAGTTTTGCAAATGGTGTCAGGAAGTTAAAATATTGTTCACTATTGACCCATTACAAGGTTGACTAGACAGTATTTTAATCAGAGTTGATGACAAACTGGAGTTGAAGTGATCAATGTCTATTCCTTTGTTAGGTCTAATGCTCCTTTTTTCATCAGACAACTTTTACTTCAATGTTTTTACTGGTTTTATTTTGTGTTAAATAAAAAAATTCAGAGGTATAATCATTCCTCTTTCTTATTTTATTTAATGACATTTAACCTGCAGGTCATCCCTGAAATTCTGACGCACACAGAATCACAAGCCCAAGTGTGAACGGTGTCACACAATAAAAACATGCACTATCTGCAGCATTGTTCTTTATTTCTCCAGCTCCCCGGGCGCTTTCGGGCTGCTCACTGCACCACCTGGTAGGTGGTTGGGTTAAATGCAGAGACGAATTTCGTCTGTGTATGGGAACATATGCAGATGACAGGAATAGACATTATTATTATTATTATTATTATTATTAAACTGGAACAACACTTTTAAAGTATTACAGAAAATATACATACAGTACGCACACTTAATGATACTGTAGGCCATTGCATTAGGTAATACATTCAGCAAGTACTTTTACTTTAATACTTTAAGTATTTTTAAAAGCAAATACTTCTTTACTTTTACTTAAGTAAAAACATTAATGTGGTACTTCTACTTACACTAGAGTACATTTTTGTCTGTTTATTTGTACTTTTACTTAAGTACAGTGTTTGAGTACTTTCTCCTCCACCACTGCTTTTAACTAGCATTTTGATACTTTCAGCAAAAAAATTGCTACTTTTAGTGTTTTGCTACTCATCAATATTTTCCTCTTTTTGCTGAAGCTTAGCAGTTTAAGCATCTGTCTTGTAGCTACTGTCAGGAGATGTGGCAGAGTGAAGAAATATGTTTATAAAAAATGTTACATACTGAACCTTTAACACAGACACTGAGGAGTAAAACAGTTCATGACATGAGCTGAAGATGGACAGACAGGAGTCGTCTTCAGACATTCGGGTTTATAATAACTAGCAACTTTTATAATGTTGTACAATACACCACAGATAAGCACAGCTTGTAGCTAGCTACTGTTGGAGAGACAGCAAGCCCTTGCTGTACTGTTGACTGACCGCAACACAACACACCACGTCATGCACACAGAGATCAGCTCAAACTTTGCTCATGTAGCGATTCATTAAACTCACTTAATATTACTTGCTTACCTGTGTAGAAAGGCACCATTAATGCTGTTCAACGTCGCTAGTTGCGTGTGTCAGCTCTGAAGGTGTAAACAGAGGGAATCCCCCGCTCTCCCGTCCCTCCTGGCTCGAACCGGAAGTGCTGGCGATCCGTGGCGATAAGAGACAAGTCCAGGCTCGAGGGCGGCGGAAAATGCGACCTGTACGTCCAAAAGTTTTGTACAGATGGGACATAAACTACGGCCGCTAGCGGCCGCTAGTTATAATTAGATTCAATGGAAAAGCATGGGAAAAGCCCCCAGGCGGCGCCGAGCGGGGAAACCGGAAGTACGTCACTCACAATCAGAAAACGTTTTTTGAAACAAACAAAACAATCATTACTCATAAAATATTTATCCTACACAACTAAAAACATATATGCATGCATTTCGAAATATTTTTATTTTATTATTTCACTTTTTAAAAAAAAAAAAAAAAAATCTTCAAATGGTGAAGAAGAAAAGCTGCAGTTCCAAGGAGGAGCGGCGCCCCTAGCGCCCTCTAGTGGAGGCCGCCTCTGAGTGTTGTGTGTTAATATCGTCATCCTGAAAGCTAAGTGTGCTAGCAACAGCCTCTGAGCCAGCCAGACTCCGGCAATCCTCGTCAGCTAAATGTTATTACATGAGATGGAGATTATTTATACAACACAGTGGAAGCAGTAAAGCAAAAAAGTAACAAGTGACAGGAACTGGAGGAGTTTAACGTTACGTGCTGCAACATTTAAAACAGAGGATGCTAGCTTGTTAGCTCCGCTTCCACCACCACGAAGCAGCACCATGAAGCAGCGTGTTAAAGACGATACATTTGTGCAAACTCACCTCATGCTGAGTCTCAAATGCTTTTCTCTGCATGTTAGAAGTATTTGCGCCCTTTATTGTAATCGACGCTTTGCATGTGTTGCAAGTAGACCTGGTTTCGTCTTCGCTTTTTCCTTGACGCCATGTTGATACGGAGTATGTCTGTGATGTCATCACGTAAATGCGTCACCACGTCAAGTCAGTAGAACGACTCAGAGAACCGATAAACTGAATCGTTAAGACAAGCATCTTACAATTCTAGCTAGAGAATTGAACTCTAAAGAACCTTGGGATTCTCGGACTTTAAAATTCTCTGACTTTCCAAGTTCTTTAAAAGAACCGGTTCTCAATTTCCATCCCTATACAGAATCAGTACAGTATTCAAGGTAACGGTAAAGGTACTTTGGCTGAAATAATCACGGCGGGGGGTTACACAGCGCAGCAGGTCTTCAAAGTTGATGAGACTGGCCTGTTCTGGAAGTGTTTGCCAGACCACACGTACATCAGTAAGGAGGAAAAAAACGATCCAGGTCACAAAGTGGGCAAAGAACGTCTGACATTGCTGTTTGGGAGGAATGCTGCTGGAGACAGTAAGCTGAAACTGCTGTCGGTGTACCAGTCTGAGAATCCCAAGGCCTTCAAGGGGATTGTTAAAAGTCAGCTGCCGGTCTATTGGAAGTCAAACAGAAAGGCATGGGTGACACTGGCTGTATTCGAGGACTGGTTTTCCAACCATTTTGTGACAGATGTCAAGCAGTTTTGCACCTCCAACAGCATTCCCTTCAAAGTCCTGCTGCTGTTGGACAATGCACCTGGCCACCCTGCACATCTGGATGACCTTCTCCCAGATGTGAAAGTCATCTACCTGTCTCCAAACACCATCTCACTACTCTAACCAATGGAGGGGTTATCAGCACTTTTAAGGCGTACTACCTCCAGAGAGTCATCCGTGATGCCTTGGAGGCAACTGAAAAGGACAAAGAACTCACCCTCAAAGAGTTCTGGAAGAAGTACAGCATCCTGGATGCTGTGCAAAACATTGATCACTCTTGGGATCGGGTGAAGCCGAGCAGCCTGAGTGGAGTGTCGAAAAAGCTGTGTCCACAGTTTGTTCAGGCTTCACATGTGCCCCAGGAGTCAGAGACCAGTGTGATCCAGGACATGGTGGAGATGAGCAGGTCCCTGGACTTGGAGATCGAGGAGAAGGATGTCACACAGCTGCTGGCATCACAAGGAGATGAGTTGTTTCCTAAGGACCTCATCAAGCTGGAGAAGCACATCATTCTGTGAACAAGACCCCGAGATACTTAAACTCCTCCACTTGGGGCAGGACCTCATCCCCGACCCGGAGAGGGCATGCTACCCTTTTCCGGCTCAAGACCATGGCCTCGGATTTGGAGGAACTGATCCTCATCCCGGCCGCATCACACTCGGCTGCAAACCGCTCCAGCGAAAGCTGTAGATCACGATCTGATGAAGCCAATAGGACCATATCATCTGCAAAAAACAGAGAAGTGATTCTAAGGCCACCAAAACGGATCCTCTCAACACCTTGGCTGCGCCTAGAAATTCTGTCCATAAAAGTTATGAACAGAATCGGTGACAAAGGGCAACCTTGGCGGAGTCCAACTCTCACTGGAAACGAGCCTGACTTACTGCCAGCAATGCGGACCAAGCTCTGATACCGGTCGTACAGGGACCTAACAGCCCGTATCAATGGGCCTGGTACCCCATACTCACGGAGTACCCCCCACAGAACCCCCCGAGGGACACGGTCGAATGCCTTTTCCAAGTCCACAAAGCACATGTAAACCGGTTGGGCAAACTCCCACGTGCCCTACAGGACCCTGTTGAGGGTGTAAAGCTGGTCCAGTGTTCCACGACCAGCACGAAAACCACATTGCTCCTCCTGAATCCGATGTTCGACTATCCGGCGGACCCTCCTCTCCAGAACCCCTGAATAGACCTTACCAGGGAGGCTTAAGAGTGTGATCCCCCTATAGTTGGAACACACCCTACGGTCCCCCTTTTTGAATAGGGAACCACCACCCCAGTCTGCCAATCCAAGGGAACTGCCCCCGATGTCCACGCGATATTGCAGAGTCGCGTAAGCCAACACAACCCCACAACATCCAGAGCCCTAAGGAACTCAGGACGAATCTCATCCACCGGAGCCTTGCCACCGCGGAGCTTTTTAACCACCTCGGCGACCTCAGCACCAGAGATACATATATATATATATATACATACATATAAATATATATATACATATATATATATACATATATATATACATATATACACATATATATATACATATATACACATATATATATACACATATATATACATATATAGCCGCCTGGCCTTGTGGTGCGGACACAACAATCTCACTCTCAACGTGGAGAAGACAAAGGAGATTGTTGTGGACTTCAGGAAGAGGGATGCCCAACATGCCCCTCTGACCATCAACAGCACCGCAGTGGAGAGAGTAGACAGCACCAAGTTCCTGGGAGTGCACGTCTCAAAGGACCTGTCCTGGAGCAGGAACACTGCAGCACTGGCAAAGAAGGCTCACCAGCGTCTCTACTTTCTCCGCAAGCTGAAAAGGGCTGGAGCTTCAACCCCCATCATGAGCACCTTCTACAGAGGTGCCATAGAAAGTGTCCTGACCAGCTGCATCACTGTGTGGTTTGGTGCATGTACTGCATCCTGCCGCAAGAGCCTCCAGCGCATTAATGCCTCTTATCAACAGGTCCTGTTCGCGCTCGTTCGGGCTCGTTCGTAACTAGTTAACAACTAGTTATGGGGTGTACCCACAGGGTCCTGTTCACGTGAAACCGGTCCTATTTTGGTGCCTGCTTCACTCAGGTACAAAGGTCCGGTTCCTCTAGGGTCCAGTTATGACATCAGCACAGCGTGTTCACTGATTGGTCAGGGGGCGTATTCCTAGGTCGGAGGGCGGAGATTCAGTCTTCTCCAGTAGGTGGCGTATGCACCTGAACGTTGTTTGCAATCCGCCAAGAAGAAGAAGAAGAAGAAGAGTCGGTCTTCTAGGAAATGCAAACTGCCCAGCCAACAGTGTGAGGGAGACTGGCCTTGACACAGCCACTTCTCTTCTTATGGAGTCTATAGTAGATGGTGAGTGTTTTATAACTTTAAGCATATTTCCAGTGAGTCATGCAACTCTCTGAGCGTTTTTGGACTGAAAAAACACCGGAGACTAGCTTCAGCAACAGCCGAGAGGCTTTTCTGAAAAAAAAAAAAAAAAGATGGCGGAACGGCTCGTTTCTCTGAAATATAACAAGAAAATCACATAAACAATATTTGTTAGCTCGAAATTGTAGGAGAGGAGGTGTGTCTGAGTCTATCATTTGCTTAATAAATGCACTTTAATGGTCTAATTCGCCGAGTTGGCAGCTGTTTTCAAGGTTCGATCGAAGCAGAGCAGAATGTGGAGTATGGCAGGCCGTTTGAGTCGATAATAGCGAGTGAAGATTCTCAGTCATCCAGGACATGGTAAATTCTAAAAAGTGCAAGGAAGGAAAAAAATAGTCTAAAGCATAGTATAATAAATAAAGTCCAGTTGTTTTTGTCTTGAACTTTTTTGAATTTATCATTATAGCCACGTTTTCATATTACGTGATACAACCGCCAACTTCATGCCATACATGTTACTTCTATCTACTGTACTGTACTTCTGTTTTTGTTTGTTTTGGTTCAGTCAGAATAAATGGAAACGGTCATATCTCAGTCCAAAAATGGTTTATAAATATGGGGAAAAATCCATAAATTTGTCACTTAGGCCTATAGGCCTGTATTAATGTGTAATGTGATTTATTTCAGGTTAATCAGTCAGTTCCTGTGTAAAGATCCTCTAGCCGTGGGTGTCCTTGGAGAAGGATGGGACAAGTCACTGCACTGTAAAGCAAGTATGCCATGACAGAAACACTCCAAACTTTGAAAATTACAGATAAAAGCAAAGGACAATGATGTTTAGAGGAGATTATAACAATAATTTTGTGTTGTTTGCCAGATGGGGCAGTGAAAACAGCCAGCCAGACATATGAAGCCATCGCTGAACTGCTGCATCAGGATCTGATCTTGTGACTCCAGACTACACATCAACTGCAGCCGAACAGACCTCAGAGCTTCTCCTGATGCTCTGCTCTCCTGCACCTTGTCCACATTGTGCCAAAGATGTCCTCGGTGCCTCAGTAAAAAAAAAAAAACAGTCCTGCATTGACAACACAAACAGGTCCTATGAACTCAGCAGATGTCATACAAGCTCAGTTTGTGACGGAGCAGGGGTACTGTGACTTCATGGTGTTTTTCATTCAACCTTTATTTAGTCAGGTAAATCTCATTGAGCCTCGTGGACTCTTTTACAAAAGCGACCTGCTACAAACTAAAGAACTTTAGTTCTGGGTCAGATGACTTTATTCACAGAGGATTGTGTCTGATGGTGAGTTCTTTACAGAAGCAGTGAAAAATGTAGAAATGTTCTACAGGTCAGCATTTTTACCTGAGCTATTGGCCAAATTTTACTTTTAATTATTGTTACATGTTTTGGAACAACAGGTTAAGATTCCAGTGATGATATTTTAAGTTCATATTTCATACATAACTGCAGATTTAGTAATATGTTTTTCTGTTTCTACAAATAACACCAATCTTTCATTTTTTAAAACTGTTACAATTTTATTGACATGTAACATTTACAGTATTTAAATAAAGTTGCTTTGATATTTTGATTGGAATTGATTGATTACATATTGTTAAGTTTATATTACAAATGTTTTAGTTTGGAACACACTTGTTGATCAACTGGGACAATGGAGCGGCGCAGATTTTTTAGGATGCATGCCACTTTCAGTTTTGTCCAAAGTAGTGTACTCCACCATCATCAATGTGTGTATATATAAATATATATGTATATATATATGTATATATGTGTATATGTATGTACAGTATATATTATGTATGTATGTGTACATATATGTGTATATATACACACACATATATATATATATATATATATATATATATATATATATATATATATATATATATATATATATATATATATATATATATATATATATATACTGTATATGAACATTTGTCTGTGGCTGAAAAAGCCACAGACAAAGCAGAATGTTCAAAAAAGAAACAAGCTCATCCACTTTGGTTGTGTGTTCTTTTCCAGCTCTTCTTCTAATGTGTGTGTTAGTGGTTAATAAAGAGCTTAATGTATCACTAGCGCCACCAGCTGGTTAGAAGCGTTGATATTAATGATCCACCCACTGCAGGAGAATTACCCGCCCACTGCAGGAGAACTTCACGCCCACTAAAGGGGTCCTAAGCGTGCAGTGGATACAGAAATAAACCGGTCCCATAGGAACTGGCCCAAACTAGCCACAATGGGACCTTACAGGAACCAGACCTGTTGATAAGAGGCATAAGAGAGCAGCTGAAAAGATCGTGGGCACCTCCTTGCCCTCACTGCAGGACTTACATAGCAAACGCCTCACTCGGAAAGCCCACTGCATGGCAGGTGATCCCACACACCCACTACACAGCTGCTTCAGACTGCTGCCATCAGGGAGGAGACTGAGGAGTCTCCAGGCTCGAACCAGCAGACTGAGAGACAGCTCTGTTCATCAGGCAGTCAGGATGCTAAACACTCTGCCTGCTCTGCCCCCCCTCCCATTTGAACTGCCTTAACACTAAAACTTTCTCACACATTACCACACAACACAAAGATTTTAACACTGGACTCTGTGTCATCAAACGGGTTATTCACTAAACTCTCGGTCATGTGCTCATACAGTTTGCACTACTTCTCATACTTGCACTAATGTTTGTATTACATCACTGCCTATAGTCATAATACTGTTTACATTCTCTGTTTACATTTATTTATACTGTTTACTTTTATTACTACTGCTTACATTTAATTACTACTGTTTACATTTACAGTACACTACTCTAATATCTACACCACTGCTGATACATATACAGTGTGCTCTGAACGGTCTTATTTAGGGATGCCCAATGTGCCTTACTGCATATGCCACTTTTTGCCTCTATAACAACATCAACTACTACCTCATACATATACTGTGCACATTAACTCATACGCTGCTTTGCCACTTTGCAAATGTCAATGCTAGAAACCTTTAGTTTATTTTAGTTATACTTTTTATACTCTTTTTTTATACTAGTATGCAAAAACTCAGGACAGTATTATGTTCATTAAATGTTTAATGTTTTAGTTTTAGTTTTAGAGTTGGTGTAAATTTTCATACTCTTATACCACTATGCAAAAACTCAGGACAGTGTTAGTTTTACTATTTTATGCTTATGTCTATTATTATATGTTTCAGTGTTTCAATGTTTAGATGTTTACTGTTGCACCGAGGGACTGAGAGAAACGCAATTTCGGTCCTGTGTATGTCCTGTACAGTACATATTGCAGATCTGACAATAAAGTTGACTTTGACTTTGACTTGACTTTGATATATATATATATGTATGTAGCTTATATTACAACCTTGAAATACTTATTCATTTAAATACATCCTGTTGCACCATTGAAATTCTACCATGTTGTTTTTTACTATGTTTGTAGGACCTTGTATTATTTTTCATTTGTAGGTACTTTATTTTTGTACCTTTATTGCATGCTTTAGTATTTTTTTTAGTTTGTTCTTAGTTGTTTTAGTGAGTTAAATTGTTGGTTCTCAATCTGAGCATTTCATTGTACTGTTGGCCTAGTTTTAATCTGCATTTGATAAATAAACACCAGAAAAACTTGAAACGTTATTTTTTCATTTTTGAGAAAATACCCCCCCCCTGGTGGTTAACTGAAGAACCGCCACTGGTCAGAATGAACCCACGGATTGTGGAACAGGTTTGGTCATGATTTGGAAATGCCTCTGTGGACCTGTTCGCCTGCAGGGCTAGCTCACACTGTGACCTTTATTTTTCCTTGAGGGAAGCAGACGCTCCATTGGGTATGGATGCTCTGGCACATGATTGGCCTGCAGGGGTACTTTACTATGCCTTTCCACCTGTCCCTCTGATCGGGGCAACATTGGAACGGGTACGTCAGGGAGCTCTCTCCTTGATTCCTATAGCCCCTAGGTGGCCACAGAAAACGTGGTTCCCGGAGCTGATTTCAATGCTATCTGGTGTACCATGGCAATTGTCCTCTCACAGGGACCTACTGACTCAGGGGCGTGGGCAGCTTCTACACCCACACCCAGAGTTATAGCAACTTTCAGCCTGGCCTCTAAAGGGATCTGGCCTGAGAGCCTAAGGCTTTGGTTGCTTTGTCCCAAAGCAATTGGTGTATACATATATATGCACAGTGGAAACATCACATTCGTGTTTTTTACATCTGGCATTTTTTCCTCTTAGCATGTGCTTTCTACACTTCCTGCAGGAAGTAGCTGGGAGATGCCTGTCTTCTAGGACAGATGCTCTCACAAGCACTTTGCTGAGCATTTCAAGGGCGTGAATGGATTACGTTCCCATAGCAAGTATGTTGCACCGAGAGACCAGACTGAAAGGGAACTGAAAGTTATGCACCATAACTCATGTTCCCTGAAGGAAGGGAACGAGGTGCAACATATCTGGCCCTTTTCAATGCTGAAAGCTCGGTGAAGTGCAATTTTGGAGAAAGATGGAGGGGCGCAAGCCGCTTAAGTACCCAGAGGGCGGGGCCTCTGGCACGGCGGTGACGCCCCTAGCCGTAAAGGCGTGAGTATATTCCTTCAGGTAATCGTGCGGGGGCGCAATTCCCATAGCAAGTATGTTGCACCTCGTTCCCTTCCTTCAGGGAACATGAGTTATGGTGCATAACTTTCAGCTTTGTGATCACAAAGTCAGCTCAAACTCCTCTCAGTTATACGTGCACTCATTCTTTCACACACACACACACACACACGCACGCACACACACACACAGAGGCAAACAGAGATGCACACACAAAGAGACACACACAGACAGAGACGCACACACACCTGCTACTCAGGACTTTAACCTATTACTTAGGACTTTAACCTATCCACCTTATTCTTGGGTGTGTCACTGTATTTGCGATTATGGGACTTACTTCCGTTTGACCCCGGAAGTAGAATTTCTGCATTGGCTCCTCGTTGTTTACTTTCTAATCTGTGCGCGTCGTTGAAGTTCTGTTAAAGTTCTGTTTTCTGTTATTTCGAGCTAATATTGTCACGAAGATGTCCTTGTTGAGCTCGGGTACCTGCTGCGCTGTTCGTGGCTGTACGAATAATCAGACGAAGCTGAATTTGTGGCTGCAACTAGTGTGAGTTGAACATGCTCCGAAAACAAAAACCTGCATCCTTCTTTGTGGCTGGGCTACGAGAAACCACCTGAAAAAAGACACTGTATCCTCCAGAGGATCGAGAACACCAGGTATGATTTAAGAGACAGCTTTTAGTGTTATGATTTTATGTAGTCAGTGATTAAATGATACTAATATTTTCGTGCATAACTGGCAAATAAACACACGCACCTATATATGTATGCTGTGTGTATATTTATTTATACTGTATATATAATATAGGTGTGTGTTGTGTTTATTTATATATATATATATATATATATAAAATATCCTGATTCATGATCAATAATAATTTAAACAATTTTTTAATCTGTCCACAGGACCTGACTTTATTTTGTTAGATGTCTCTAAAATAGTTAGTGAATCATGTTTACATGTAGGTAAACATAGATGTTTAACAACTTGTTAAAATACACAAGAATGCAGGAAATGGCATCTACTTTATTCAAAATTTCTGGCAAAACATCTTCACCAGCATATTTAAGAAACTAGTTTTTACTGTAAGTAAGTAAGTTTTATTTATATAGCACATTTCACAGACATGAGAGTCACAAAGTGCTTTACAAAAGGAAAAATAAAATCATAAAATCACAGAAGTACTATACAGAAAGGTAAAACATAACAAACTCTAAAATCAATGTACAAAATTAACCAAAAGCCTGTCTGAAGAGATAAGTCTTAAGTTTTTAAATGCATCTGTTGACTCGGAGCAGCAGCATTGTTAGCAAAATGTTCTGCTGTATTTGACTTGCTGCTGTTGTTGGTTGTTAATTTTTTGGTTGACACAATCTTTCCTATTTATGT
>JBBPBX010001141.1:34271-52473 GCA_038048925.1 Garcialebias charrua | reverse complement strand
CATGTCACAAGACAAATATGATGGAACCATGCAGGAGATAGATTTGTAAATAAATGTGTACCGGTGTGTAAATCTACGGATGCGTGTCCATTTAACAAGAGAGCATAAAGTGCAACGAGAGGTTTACTGCCTGTGATGAATCGCAAAGCTCCGTGATAAACAGCACCCAGCAGACGTAAAAAGCTGGCAGAAACCATCTGACCTGATAACTGGTTGCATAGTCCCTCCCCTCTACGGTACAGAGAATATGGCATCTTTTGATTTTCAAATTATTATTATTATTTTTTTTTCAAATTTTTATTCGTCTGACCAGTGACCACAAAATGAAGTGATGATTGGGATGTTGGTGAAGTTTTGTGAAACTACTTTGTGTATCATAGCAGTTCTAGTCTGTCTTATTCTAAAAGTTTTAGCTACATGAAGACAGAGATTTTTATTTGAATACCATTGAGCTTAGTGATATGCGTTATTTGGTCCATGCTATTGAATAATTGGAAATGCTTGTTGCTTTTTTAGTTTGGGCAGTTCAGTTGTTTGAGGCTGATCTGCAGTCCCCTGAGTCTACAGTACGCACAGAGATGCTACGGTGTCAGAAAAAATTGTGGCAGGTTAGACATGTTTTGATAGTGTTAAGAGGAGAGAGCAGAAAAGCGTAACGTTAACAATGATGTTGGGTTGTTTTTAAAGAGTCTTTATAAAAAAAGTTTACAAAAATTTGTAGATGGTAAATGGTAAATGGAGCTTACTTATATAGCGCTTTCCAGCCTCCTATGAGGGGCCCCAAAGTGCTTCACAGTACCAGCCATCCACCCATTCATACACACATTCATACTCCGGTAGCAGTAGTCTGCCATGCAAGGCGTTGCCAGTCCTACTGGATGGACTGTACCTATATAGCACCTTTCTATCTAATCAATATACTCAAAGTGCTCTACAAAACAATATGTGCTCTCATTTACCTCCACACACACATCCATACTGCATTCTAATCTGTAGAGAATAATCAGTGCTTTATCACATTCATAGACCGATGGGACACACGCCAGAGGCAATGATGGGCTCAGTGTCTTGCCCAGGGACATGTGACTGCTGGTGGAATCAAACCCCCAACTCTCCCATAGGAGGATGGCTCCTCTAACCACTCAGCCACTGCTTCCTGTTGTACTTGGTACTCGAGTGTGTTTGAAAAATGAAGTCAGATCAGGTTAGATACCTGCTTGGAAGTTCCTTGTAGCACTTTTGTCTTCACAAAGAGGAAAGGATTTCAGCACCCTGTTCAGAATCTTAACGGCTTACCTCTAAGAAAAAACTCAAGTCTTGATTGGTTGAAAGTTAGCTGGTAAAATTTCATTACAGAATAAGTAATAACAGTCATATTCTTCTTCTTCTTTCGGCTTTTCCCTCTTCAGGGGTCGCCACAGTGAGTCATCCTCCACCTCACTCTGTCCTCTGCATCCTCTGTCCTCACTCCAACTACCTTCATGTCCTCTTAACTGCATCCATATATCTCCTCTTTGGCCTTCCTCTTTGTCTTTTTCCTGGCAGCTGCATTTGTTGTTTGAACATTACCATTCCTATCTTTAATAAGCCTAACCTGCTGCACATTCTTTCCAGCCTGATCCCTCTGTCTTGCCAATCGGTACAAGTCCTTCTCGCCCTCTTTAGTGTCCAGTCTCCCATACAACTCATTGTACGCCCTCTGCTTTGCCTTAGCTACTTCCCTCTTTGCTCTATGTCCCATCTCCTTATATTCCTGTCTCCTCTCTTCAGTCCTCTCACTGTCATATTTCTTCTTGGCTAATCTCTTTCTTTGAATGGCGTCCTGCACTTCACTATTCCACCACCAGGTTTCCTTATCATCCATTCTCTGTCCAGATGACACACCAAGTACCTTCCTACCTGTCTCTCTAATTGCTGTTGCTTCAATACAGGATCAACTGGACTGGTGTTCAATACAGGATCAACTGGACTTTATTATACAATAAAGTCCAGTTGATCCTGTATTGAACGCCTTTTTTGATTTCATCATGTCCTGGACGACTGAGAATCTTCACCAGCATATTGCTGTTGCTGTAGTAGCCCAGTCACTTGGAAGCTCTTTCTTACCACAGAGCCTTTACCAGCTCCTCTCTGAATTTCTCACAACATCCTTCCTTCTTCAGCTTCCACTATTTGATCGTCTCTGGTTTTACTCTTTTTCTCTTCTTCACAACAATTAATTTACAATTGTGAAGATGGCAAAAACACTTAAAGTAAGGACATTTGATCCACATGACAGTTTTTTTTATCAGTTCATGAGCAGCAATGTCATAAAGATTAGTGTTTTTCTTCTGGCTGTGCCTTTTTTATTTTTTTAAACTGTTTCACTAGTACAAAAAAACACACATGTAAAACAGCTGCAGAATGTTGCTGAAGTCATATCTGTAGCAGGAAATACCTCAAAGTCGGTCCGGAGTACTTTGGCATCCAACCTGTCAAAGATACATTTGCAAAAATAACTGTGGTTGCTGCTAACTTGTGAGTACAGGTAGTCCCCGACTTACGAGCGCTCTGACCTACGAGGTTCCGGACTTACGAGCTGGCGAATTTTTGGAAAAAACGCAAAAAATACCGAGTTTTTCTGTGTTTTTTCACCACAGTTCGTTAGCTAAACATGTGGACACACGTTTCCGATCATTTTTATGCACTCGTAAGCAGTTTTTCGATGAAAAACGAGTGTTTGTAGTCGCGCTAGCAAAACCGTTCCAACTTACGAGCGAAATTCCGGACTTACGAGACACGTGGCGGCCGTTCCAAGTTACGAATTTTCGCTTTACGAGCGCCTCGGAGGAACGGAACTCGCTCGTAAGTCGGGGACTACCTGTATTGTGTGGTTTTGTGTTATACAGTAATAATGTAGTAGTGATCAAAGCCTGCTTATCAGCCAGTTGTGTATGGTGGCCCAAAGAGGAAAATTACATTAACATTTTCCCCTTGTCGTTTGTGGTAGCGGAGTGATCCAGTTTGTATTACACGTGGTTGATGCAGGTTGGAGTCTGACCTGAGCTGCTACAATCTCCGCTCCCCCATCTCGAAGTGGCGTAGCTGCATGGGGGATTTGGTAGGCGGGCCCCGCTCAGTTCTGCTGACAGGCCAGGGCACCCTCCTTGAATAATGGCAGGGGAAATACTGTGGTCCAGTCCATCCTTAACTTCTCTCAAATGTTTTTCCAGTCCTTCCTGAATATTCTGCCAGATGTTGGTCCAGTCTGTCGCTAACATTCTTCCAGATGTTGGTCCTGTCAGTCACAAATGTTCTGCCAGATGTTGGTCCAGTCCATCCCTAACGTTCTGTCAGGTGTTAGTCCAGTTCTTCCAGATGTTAGTCCAGTCTGTCCCAAAGTTCTGCCAGATTTTAGTGCAGGCCATCCTGAACGTTCTGCCAGATGTTGGTCAGTCAGTCCTGAATGTTCTGCCAGGAGTTTGTCTAGTCCACACATGTCAAAGTCAAGGCCCGGGGGCCAGATCCGTCCCGCAAATTAATTATCTATGGCCCCCTGGATGATATTTAATTACTATTAGAAACAGCCCGCAGGCCACAGCTGCCCGCTAGTGTTTTGCATGCACCAACACTACATTCCCCACAATGCAGTAGGGATTTGGCCGATCCAATCTGGAATTTTGTTTTATGAACCCAGAGCAATAAGACCCACCTCACGACACATTCAGGAAATCCATTTCATAGTTTGCAGCCAGCTACAGTACAGCGTGCGGACTGCGAGTAGCACTTTAGCTAACAGCTAGCCAACTTTTCATCCTAACATGTCCGCTGTGTGTAAGTATTTTACACTAAACACCGCAAGACAGCAACGTGCAATGTCTGCAGAGCCATAGCGCCACATTAAACCACGGTCAGGTTAGTTTTACGTTGGACATTCAAGCTCTGGGGATTCAGCGGGACGTCACTCTCGCTGAACTGAAACAGGGAGACCGACTGCGGCCAGCTGCGTCCAGTCCGATCCGCTGTCTTGCCCGTCTCGTAGGAGGGGCAGGCTGAGAGCGGCTGACCGAAATCAGAGCGCCCGCCCCAGATTGAACAAGAAAAACACACTGCTGAAGCCACGGAGCTCAAATGTTCACTGAGAAGTTGCTAAACTTCATCATAATTAATGACCCACAGCTATCAGCTGTAGAAAATAAAGGATTTTGCAGCTTGATACTTGCAGCCAACAGTAAACAATCATAAAAAAGCATATTAATTAAAAATAATAAACTGTATTTAAAAAAAAGAAACATAAACAGCTACATTATAAAACAATGTAAAATACTAAAAGCAGGAACATGTCAGTGTTGATTTTTGCCAAGAACTTGGCAGATGTAAAGCTATTTAATATTTTATTTAATTCATTTATTCATTCGTTTAAAAGAGACGAAATAAAACAAATTCATCAAAAAGAAAATGTTGAATGAAAAGAGTGCAGAAAGAAGAAAAAAATTATTATATCACCCTCTTATAATAAACATTGAACCAGTCCGTCCCTTGGCTTGTAGCAAATTTGTTTTTTTGGCCCTTGGTGTATTTGATTTTGACACCCCTGGTCTAGTTCATCCCTTTTGTTCTGCCAGATGTTAGCCCAGTTCATCCCGAACGTTCTACCAGTATTGGTCCAGTTCATCTCTTGCTTTCTGTCAAGTGTTCATCCAGTTCGTCCTTAAAACGTTCTGCCAGATGTTGGTCCATTCCATCACTAGCATTCTGCCAAATGTTGGTCCAGTCCATCGCTAACATTCTGCCAGATGTTAGTCCAGTCCATCCCTAATATTCAGCCAAATGTTTTTCGTTTTTCAAGTCCGTACCTAAAGTTCTGCAGTATGTTGGTCCAGTCCATCCCTAACATTCTGCCAGGTGTTATTTCAGTTCTTCCAGATGTTAGTCCAGTCTGTCCCTAAAGTTCTGCTAGGTTTTAGTGCAGGCCATCCCAAACGTTCTGCTAGATGTTGGTCCAGTCCGTCTCAAATGTTCTGCCCAATATTGGTTCTGTCTGTCTCTAACCTTCTGTCAAGTATTGGTCCAGTTCATCTCAAGCTTTCTGTCAAGTGTTCTTCAAGTTCTAGGGGTGTAACGGTACGTTAAAATCACATTTAGGTTCGGTTCTGTTTCAAGGAGGGCTCGGTTCAGTTTATTTTCGGTACAGAACCCCCCAAAACAAAATAAAGACTTACAAAATGTTTATTTTGAAAATATGCCAAGTAAACAATACATTTGTATAAAAATAAATAAAAGCGACCCATTTGGATGATATTTTAAATAAACAGCACTCTTTACAATAAATAAACTATACTAACAATAATAAAAATCTTAATAAATACAATAACAGTCAGAACCAGAACAATAAGCAGCAACAGACTGTTTACAATCTAACTAATCAAGTTTTA
Organism: Garcialebias charrua; assembly: GCA_038048925.1. Classification (NCBI taxonomy): domain Eukaryota; kingdom Metazoa; phylum Chordata; class Actinopteri; order Cyprinodontiformes; family Rivulidae; genus Garcialebias; species Garcialebias charrua. Next base: position 47,059 of record JBBPBX010001141.1, on the reverse strand, counting down.
AGTTTTTGTCCAAAAAGACCAACTTGTCCACATTTTCTGCTAAAAGCACAGATCTAGTTGCAGTGAATATCTCCAGTGGTGGAGAAAATCATCTCAATAACAACAGTAGCAGCAGTGTGGCTGTATTTGTCCTCATTACTCACAACCTCTTCTTGGACCTGCTCCCCCAGGTGGGACAGGTCCCTGGAAAAGTTCAGAGGTCAGTCATCACAGACTTCTACTGGAAGTGATCTGGTGGATTTCCCCGAACAGGAAGAAGACTCAGCTGCTATCTCAAAGTCAAGTCAAAGTCAACTTTAATGTCAAAACTGCACAGGACATACACAGGATTGAAATTGCATTTCTCTCTCAGTCCCTTCGTGCAACAGTAACCATTTAAACATGAAAACACGAAAACATTTAATAAACATAAGCATAAAATGAAATAATAAAAGTGTAATACTATCCTGAGTTTTTGCATAGTAGTATAAAAGTATAAAAAGTTTTACCAACACTAAAACACTAAAACATTTAATAAGCATAAAATGAAATAATAAAAGTGTAATACTGTCCTAAGTTCTTGCATAGTAGTAGAAAAGTATAAAAAGTATATCTATAAAATAAAATGAAGGTTCTGGCATTGACATTTGTAATAGAGTGACAAAGCAGCATATGAAGTTTATGTACACAGTATATGTATGAGGTAGTTGATATTGGTATAGAGGTAAAGTGGCATATGCAAGAAGGCTAGTAAAAAGAATATATATATCAGCAGTAGTGTAGATATAAAAAGTAGTGTAAATATAAACAGTAGTAATAAATGTAAACAGTAGTAATAAATGTAAACAGTAGTAATAAATGTAAACAGTAGTAATAAATGTAAACGGTAGCAATAAATGTAAACGGTAGCAATAAATGTAAACGGTAGCAATAAATGTAAACAGTAGCAATAAATGCAAACAGTAAATGTAAACAGTAGTATGACTATAGGCAGTAATGTAATACAAACATTAGTGCAAATATTAGAAGTAGTGCAAACTGAATGAGCACATGACCGTGAGTTGAGTGAATAACCCGTTTTGATGACACAGAGTCCAGTGTTAAAATATTTGTGTTGTGTGGTAATGTGTGAAAGTTTTTTGTGTTAGGGCAGTACAAGTGGGAGTGGAGGCAGAGCAGGCAGAGAGTTTAGCATCCTGACTGCCTGATGAACAGAGCTGTCTCTCTTTCTGTCACAGACTGGAAATAAAACACAAAGAGGTAAAAAAAAGAGTTAAGATTATAACTTTTAAAAAAGTTAATTAGATTATAATAATAAAAGAACAATACCTCTTCTTGAATGGTTGTTATGAGGTGGTTGAATCTCTCGGTCATCATCAGGTTAGGGCTTTAATCGGCTCCAGGACTTGTTGACAATATCAGTTTTAGCTTTTTCATAAAGTGCTGAACTTTTTGACTTAACTGTTGACGTGATGGATGTCGTAGCAACACTCAAGAACTTTAAAGCCGGCGTATCAACAACATTCAGACGTAGATCCAGAGCTTTAAAAACTCTTACAGTTTGTGTTATTGCTCTGGACCGATCTGAGTTACCTGATGAAGGTTGTTTAAATGCTTCTGTTACCAGTCTTTGCAACAAGCTGCTTTCTTGCTTGTAGAAGAGACGTTCACGTTCAGCTGAGGCCGTTTCAAGTCTATTAACAAGTTAGACGTGTTGCTGCTGCAGATCTAATCTCCGTGAAACAACGTCCACACACAGCTTTGGATTTGTTCACGTCTTTTAACAAGAAAGCCATAATTCATTCATTCATTCAACCTTTATTTAGTCAGGTAAATCTTTTGAACCTCATGGGCTCATTTACGAAAGCGACCTGCTAAAACTAAAGAACAATGAACAGCAGTGGTAGAATTTCCTTAAACAATAAACAATAAACAAACAAACAATAAACAATAGAAAACAAAAGAGAGAAAAAAACAAAAGAAAGTTTTTTTTTTTTTTAACAAAGTATCAAAAAACTAGCAAAACATTATAAGGTAGACGTATAAAATCAAAGACAGGAACAAATCTGCATTGGTTTTTGCCAGGATTCCAACAGATTCTGAAAACCATTTAGAGAAGTCAAGGTCGAGAGCTTCAGATCTTTTTGTAAGATATTCCATGAAGCAGGAGCGGAGTAGGAGAAGGCCCTTTTTCCAAGTTCAGTCCTCACTGACGGAACACTGCAGGTAATCATGTCCTGAGAGCGCACACTGTAGCTGCACTCACGCAAAGACATGTAGGAGGAGATGTATGAGGGCAGCAGACCAAGAAGTGATTTAAAGATGAAAATGTACCAGTGGAAGAGTCTGCGTGAGGTTAATGATGTCCAGTTAACCAGTGAATACAGGGTGCAGTGGTGGGTACGATAATCACAACCAGTTATGAATCTTAGTGCACCATGATAGACCACATCCAACATCCGCAGGGTGCTTGTAGGAGCATTCATGTAGAGAATGTCACCGTAATCAATGGAGGATAATGTTCCCAAACAGGAGACCGTAACAATATGCTAGGCTGCTAAATGCTAGCGTGCTGCAAGATAATAGCGCCGTGCTGAAACACGCCTAGGAACTTTAGTTCTGCGGCGCATGTTCTCCCATTAATAACATTTAATGAGTGAAAAAATAACCGAAACGGTACGCAGGTGGACCGAACTGAACGTGCCTTATCGAAACGGTTCGGTACACTCACGTGTACGTTACACCACTATCAAGTTCATCCTTAAACATTCTGCCAGATGTTGGTCCAGTCCATCACTAACATTCTGCCAGATGTTGATCTAGTCCACCATTAACTTCCTTCCAGATGTTAGTCCAGTCCATCTCTAATGTTCTGCCAGGTGTTGGTTCAATCCATCCATAATGTTCTGCCAGATGTTGGTCCAATCCGTCTTTAACGTTCTGCCAGATGTTGGTCCAGTCTGTCCTTAACATTCTCCCAGATGTTAGTCCAGAACATCCCTTTCATTCTGCCAGATGTTGGTCCAGTCCATCCCTTTCGTTCTGCCCGATGTTGGTCCAGTCTGTCTCTAACCTTCTGTCAAGTATTGGTTCAGTTAATTTCTGGCTTTCTGTCAGGTGTTCATCCAGTTCACCTTCAAACATTTTGCCAGATGTTGGTCACAACGTTCTGCTAGATGTTGATCCAGTCAGTCCCGAACATTCTGCCAGATCTTATCCCTGTTCGTCCCTAAGGTTCTGCAAGATCTTAGCCCAGTTCATCCCTAACTTTCTGCCAGATCTTAGCCCAGTCTGTCCCTAACGTTCTGCCAGATGTTGGCCCAGTCTGTCTCTAACCTATTCTTAAGTATTGGTCCAGTTCATCTGTTTTTTGTCAGATTTTCATCCAGTTCATCCTTAATGTTTTGCCAGATGTTGGTCTAGTCCATCATTAACGTTCTGCCAAATGTTAGTCCTTTCCGTCCCGAACGTTCTGCCAGATGTTGGTCCTGTCCAATGTTCCCTCTAAGCTGTGCAGGTGCGCAATTGCGCACCTCCCAGACATCCTCAGCACACAATAATATCTGTGCGCGCATCTAAATTTAACTCGTCAACCCGCAGGTCCGCCTCAACTTATGATTGATGGACAGCGATTGCATCCAATCACATTGAAGCTCGCGTTGTTTGACCAATCACTAACAGGAAAGGCGGGTCTAGCACGTGCGATTACATCCAATCACATTGAAGCTCGCATTGTTTTGACCAATCAGTTAACAGGAAAGGCGGGTCCTGAAAAGCATGCTTGTGTGTGTGCAGCTTCACAGTTTAATCATGTGGAAGACAGAGTTCGTCACACCGGGTGGACAAAATATAGTTTTACTTCAGAAACAAGAGGCGCTCTGCCTCAATTTCTCCTCCAACGTGTCTGGCACGGCACCTCCTCTGACAGACGATGTTGTTGTCCTCCTTTCGGAGCGAATCAGAGAGCGCAGGTATGTGGAAATGATTTCAGCAGTAAAGACTCTGCATCCTAGCGACTCAATTTAAATAAGTGTTAAAACTACAGATTTTAAATCTTGTTGTTAGATCAAGTAAACTCAGAGTTATGATCAATAATCCACACCATGTCTTTTATCTGAATGAAGTCAAATATGAAGCATGTTCAGCGAGAAGCTCCCCCCCCCCTCCGACACACACATACACACACACACACACACACACACACACAGCTGAACGCAAACACTGGTCCACCCTCCTGATTTAGATTCATTCATTCAACCTTTATTTATACAGGCTAGTTTATTTGAGGTTGACAGTTTAATTTAAAACAGTTTAATTTAAGACAGTTTAATAAAGAAGGTTGATTTTCCCTCTGAGAAACATGAATAAATAAAGTTAAAGGGTTAAAACTGTAATTCAAATGAGATAATAAAGTCTGTAGTTAAATAAAACAGGTTTTTGAGCTGCATGCATTCAGCTAAAAGTTACAATATAAAGAATAAAGATCAATTCATTGTGAAATGATTCTTTCTGTTTTTGTTTTTTCATTTTAAGTGGGACAAATCACTTATATTAAAAGCAAACTCATGGAAGTTGCTGCTGTAATCTGATTCTTTTAATAAGCCATGTAACTTTCTATGATCCCAGATTTATAACAGGTGAGCACGTCCTGATGTTGCTCATAGTGGTCGTCAGTTTGCTCAGAGAGCTTGTGTGTATGCCCAGACACGTGAAAAATTAGAGGGAACATTGGTCCTGTCCATCCATAACATTCTGCCAGATGTTAGCCCAATCCGTCCCAAATGTTCTGCCAGATGTTGGTCCAGTCTGTCTCTAACCTTCTGTCAAGTATTGGTCCAGTTCATTTCTGGCTTTCTGTCAGGTGTTAATCCAGTTCATCCTTAATGTTCTACCAGATGTTGGTCCAGTACTTCCCTAACATTCAGCCAGATGTTAGTCCTGTCCGTCTCTAACCTTCTGTCCGCTGACCCGCTGTAAGATGATGTGGTCCAGGCTGCAGTCCCCACACCTGACACTGTAGGACACCGCTGTTGTTTTATGGCTCATCAAAGATCTGCATGCTTTATTTCAAATCAGTTCAGTTTATTTAAATAGCACCAAATCACAACAGAAGTCATCTCAGGGCATGAACAGAAACATTCATAAATAACAAGTTAACCCTATTTATCTGAGGAGCAGACTGCTTTGAATTTAACTCCATCACAGAACTCTCATACCATTTTATTTATAGAGCACTTAAAACAGCGACAAGGCCAACCAAAGTGCTGTACAAACAAACAAACAGCAGGCAACTCACACAATGAAGTACAAAAAATAGACATGAAAACATTGCAGATAATAAATAAAACGACCAAACACAGATCAGCTGGTGTTGAAAGCAACAGAATAGTAGTGAGTCTTTAAATGGGATTTGAAAACCGAGAGGGAGGGGGCCTGTCTGACGAGCAGAGGTAACTTGTTCCAAAGTCTTGGGCCTGCTACAGAGAAAGTCCTGTCACCTCTGCGTTTAAGACGAGTTCCTGGAACTGTTAAAAGTACCTGGTCCGCTGACCTCAAAGCACGTGGTGGGACATACAGCTGTAGCAAATCAGTGAGATAGGCTGGGGCGAGACTGTTCAGTGATTTATAGACATATAGGAGTATTTTGAACTGGTTTTGAAGATGAACCAGTAGCCAGTGCAGGGAGGTCAAGACTGAGAATCTTCACCAGCATACTGATGTAATGTGTTCTCTTTTGCGTGTGCTGGTTAAAAATCGGGCTGTTGCGTTCTGGACCAGTTGTAGTCGTGCAATGGTGGTCTGACTGATCCCAAACAGAAGTGAATTGTAGTAATCAAGCCTAGATGTAATAAATGTGGGAATTACTGTCTCCAGGTTATTTTTGGATAATATGGGCTTCAGCTTAGACAGTCGCCTGTGCTGGAAAAAACAGGATTTAACGATCATGTTTACATGACTGTTGAGTTTCATGGAAGGGTCCATTATCACTCCCAGATTTGTGACTTTTTGTTTTTCAGACCGGGCTAGAGCAGAAAGGTTGATGCAGTGGTTCGTGATTGTGTCATTGGGAGGGAACAACATGGCTTCAGATTTGTTTTCATTGAAACTTAAGAAATTTAAAGCCATCCAGTCCCTGAGGTCAGCCAGGCAGTCGAGCAGAGGTTGAATAGAGCATGTACCATTGTGTCTTAGGGGGAAGTAAATTTGACAGTCATTGGCGTAGAAGTGGAAAGGTATGTTGTGTTTCCGGAAAATAGCACCAAGTGGTAGTAGGTATAAGGAGAATAGGAGAGGACCCAGCATGGACCCCTGCGGAACCCCCCATTTAAGTGCTGCCACTGCAGAACTAAAATTGTTGATGGAAACACAAAATGATCTGTCAGCGAGGTAGGATCTGAACCAATTGAGGGCTGAACTGTGATGCCCACCCACTGCTCCAACCTAGCAATGAGGATCTCATGGTCAATGGTGTCGAAAGCAGATGTAAGGTCCAATAGGACAAGCAGCACAGAGTCACCAGTGTCTGTGGATAAGATGTCATTAAAAACCTTCAGTAGGGCAGTTTCAGTGCTGTGGAGAGGTTTAAGCCAGATTGGAATAACTCAAAGATAGCGTGATCCTCCAGGAACTCATCTTGAACAAACATGAAGGTAACAGTTGAAAGGAAAAACTACCTCATGAGAAATACACTTTTAGCAGAAACAGGCTCAGGACAAGTGGTCATCTGCTTCGACCGGCTGGGTTTAAAAGGAACAGATACACAATGGCAGGTCTAAAATCACATAAGATACAAGTAGTATCAATGAAAACTTGAATTGTAACAATTCATTTAAGGAAATGACGTAAATTTGTCCTCCAGTAGTCTAAGTCTATAGCAGCAAACAAGCCAACCCTAACCATGGGATTTATCAAAACAGAAAGTCTTAATCCCAGTCCTAAAACTGGACAGTGTGTCAGCCTCACAGACAGAAACTGGAAGTTGGTTCCACAAGAGAGGAGCCTTAGAACTGAAAGATCTTCCTCCTGTTCTGCTTTTGGAAACTCTAGGAACCACAAGTAAACCTGCAGTCTGAGAGTGAAGTGCTCTGTTGGGAAAATATAGAACAATAAGAGCTCGAATATATGCCGGAGCTAGGTTGTTGAGAACTTTGTGGGTTAGAAGTAAGATTTTGAATTAAATTCTGGACTTGACAGGGAGCCAATGGAGAGAAGTTAAAACTGGAGACATATGATCTCTCCCACTAACTACAGTTAAGACTCTGGCAGCATCATTTTGGATCAACTGAAGACATGTTAAATAAGTATTTGAACATCCAGATAACAAACCATTGCAATAGTCCAGTCTAGATGTGACAAATGCATGAACTAGTTTTCTGCATCATTTTTAGATAAGATGTTTCTAATTTTAGCGATTACACAGGTGGAAGAAGGTGGTTCTAATTAGCATCAGTTTATGAAAATGTAATCCTATCACAATAAAAAATGACGAGTGATGAGATGTAGTTGAAAATAATCTTAAGAGAAATATTTAATTTAAGAAAAATCACAATACATGTAGTCATCACAAGTATCATCATTCGTTTGTTGATTCAAATGACGTCCCAATGGCTCCAACTCTGAACCTGTGCTTTTTAAACTGCAGTTATTGATCATCACATTTATAAGACATGAAAAACCACAGCCAAGTATAATTTAAAAAAGCTAAATTTTTGTTAGAACCAGAATAACTGAAGACTCACTACAACACAGTTTGTCCTAATGAAAAGTTAATTTTCACAAAGATGCATCATATCTGCTGTTCTACAATCAGCTATCAATTGTTATACATAGACTGACCATTTAAACAAATATTCTTGTTTTATTTGCACTCTTGTCTCTGATTTTTTTCAAGCTTATCGTCACATGCGTGAATATATATTCAAACACTTTTTTAGTTGGACTAATGATTAGGGGTGCAGGAAAAAAATCATTTTTTAAAAATAATCTAGATTCTTAGTCCTGGCGATTCAGAATCGATCCTAAAAGAACCCCAGTCACGGCATAGTTTTGTGGTGTGTTTGAGCAGCACATCTTATCCCAACTGCTCCCCGGCGCGCTTTCTATAGCTGCCCGCTGCCACCTGGTGGTGATTGGGTCACGGCATAGTTTGTGGTGTGTTTGAGTAGCACATCTTATCCCAACTGCTCCCCGGCGCGCTTTCTATAGCTGCCCGCTGCCACCTGGTGGTGATTGGGTTAAATGCAGAGTCAAATTTCGTCTTGTATGGAAACATGCACAGATGACAAAAATATGACATTATTATTATTATTATTAAAAGCCCCAAAATCGATTTTAAAACGTGTTTAATTTTATATTTTTTCCACTCCTTCTCCTGAGCATTAATTATTTGTTCCTAGATTTTTCTTTTTCTTTTATTGTTTTAGAGAAATCCAGGCAACTAAGTTAACCTTGTACAGGTAGTCCCCGATTTACGAGCGAGATCCGTCACAACGAGGCGCTCGTAAACCGGAAATCTCGTAATTTGGAACGGCCGCCATTTCGCTCGTAAATCCGGAAATCCGCTCGTAAATTGGAACGGTTTTCGCTAGCGCACCTAAAAACACTCTATTTTCATCTAAAAACTACTTTTGAGTGCATAAAAATGATCGGAAACGTGTGTTTATATGCTTAACTTGCTAACTGAAGTGAAAAAACACATGAAAACTCAGTATTTTTTTCGTTTTTTCCAAAAATGTGCAGCTCGTAAGTCTGGAACCTCGCAGATCAGAGCGCTCGTAAATCGGGGACTACCTGTATTCTTGTATCTAATTAAACTGTTTTGTATTGTTCTTTTAAAATGAATAAATAAACATCAAATCAAAAATCAAACCTAATACTGGTAATTTAAGTTACAGAATTTAATGCATTCCTGTATTATTTGTTCCTATTTTTGGTATAAATATCAAATTCATTCAATCTTTATTTATACAGGCTAGCCTCGTTGAGTCACGGGGACTCATTTACAAGAGGGACCTGTCTCACTCACACCAAACAACCATCCACTCTCACACTCAAACCTAGGGTCAATTTAGAGTCACCAATCAGCCTAACAAATGATGCAAAAAATTTGATACAGTACAGAGCCTAAAATTATTGTTTTAAATAAATGTTCTATTTGTTTACATTGTTGTTTAATATTCTCAGTTTAAAATTATTGTTTTAAATTAATGTTCCATTTGTTTACATTGTTGTTTAGTATTCTCAGTTTAAAATTATTGTTTTAAATAAATGTTCCATTTGTTAACATTCTCAGTTTAAAATTGTTTTTAATAAATGTTCCATTTGTTTACATTGTTGTTTATTCTTTTCAGCTTGTCAGTTACAAAACTGAAACTAAATTTATGACCATTTTAATAGAAAAATCGTTTATGAATCAAAAATCGTTTATGAATCAAAAATCGTTTCTGAATCGAAAAATCGTTTATGAATCGAAAAATCGATTTTGAATCGAATCGTGGCACCAAAAATCAGAATCGAATCGATTCTCCAGACACTGAGAGATTCGCACCCCTACTAATGATAACCTTGGTAAAATTTTTAGCCTATGGCCCTATTCTACTGCTCAAACACCCAAAGCCCCAGGGAAGTCGGAGGCACTGCACATGTTGGGCAACGATGTGTCGTCTCCCCCGGCCGCAGTGCATTGGTCACATGCAAACAAAAGCAGATTTATAAAAAAATAAAAATAAATGCCATAACCTTAAAGGAAGGGCGTGTAATGATATTGGCAGGGACGGGGCACCCTACTTGACTGGTGTTAAGGAAAACACTTTTCAAAAGCCGTAGTAATAAAAGTAATTGTATTTCTGTTTAAAACAAAAGAAAATAAGTCCAGATCATTTTTATGCTTTACTTTCTTTTTTATTTTGCTTTAATAGTAGAGATTATCAAACCATCAGAATATCATACCTACTCGTGCCTTACGCTCACTCACTAATACACCACAAAAAGTTGTTAACTTGTGTCCTAGCAACAGCTTCCCCTCATCTTATAAAAACTGGCCTGTTTTTAGCTGAATGCACTGCAGAATGGAAGATAATGGAGGAGAGGAAGGTCAGATTCTGTCTAGTGTCCAGGAGGCACAGCACATCCAAAATATTCTACACATTTTCAGTATCAACAGGCTCAGGGAAAGTAGCATGCAGGTCAGCAGAAAAGAGTAAGAGGCAGCATTTCTTACAAGCATGAACACATTCACTGATACTAGCTGCAAATGGAATGAATGTTTGCTGCAAGGTTTGCATAATATTTCATCCTCGTGACATTTTACCAGAGGGCATGATGGGAAAAAATAAGTCCAGAGCAGAGATTTGCATTATTCTCTACCACAGCTGCAGAACATACTGTGTCTAAAATATTTCAGTACTCCAGTTCATGTCTGAAACGGTCTTTATTAGAAACATTTATAAAGAATTCAGATGCAAGTTGACATCAATCTGTTTTTAATGCCAAATCTAATTCTAGTTCTAGTTCAAAGCTAAGTTTTAGACTTTGTACAGTATGTGATGTTAATGTAATTATCACCTGTGTGTGGTTTGTTGGCCTGTTGGCAATATATTTCATTAACCACTGGATGGCTTCAGCCCAATTTGAGATAGTCTCTACAGCTTATATCCATCCATCCATCCATCCATCCATCTATCCATCCATCTCCGTCCGTCCGTCATCTTATCTTATCTTATCTTATCCTCTTTACTTGCTTCTTCATTTTTGGGTCAAAGGAGTCACTAGTGTCCATATCCAGCCATCACTATGCGAGAGGCGGGGGACATCCAGGACAGGTCTCCAGTCCATCACAGAGACACATAGAGACAAACAACCATTCACTCTCTCACTCACACCTAGAGACAATTTAGAGTTACCAATCAGCCTAACATGCATGTTTTTGGTCTGTGGGAGGAAACCGGAGTACCCGGAGAAAACCCACACATGCACAGAGAGAACATGCAAACTCCACCCAGAAATAGCCTGGGCTGGAATTTGAACCAGCAACCTTCTCGCTGAGAGGCAGCAGCTCTACCACCTGCACCACCTTAACAATAGTCGACAAAAAAATGACTCCATCATATTTTAATTCGATAACCTCATCAGCTTTATAGATTTATTTTAGCTTTGACGTGGCTGTAGCTGAGATTCATTTCCAACACTTGCTCCAAGCGCTGACTGATTGCACAAAATCATTCATATATAAGTTTTCCATTAACTATTGGAGTCAACGCGGTCTACTCATTAGCAAAATATATCATAAACCACTGAACTGATTTATTAAAACTTTTAGGAAGGCAATCACTGGATGTACGTCTCCAACTGATTAACTTTTGAAGCCAACTCAATAAAAATGTGGTTGCTACAGTCAACAGACCTTAGAGAACACAAACGTGGCTATAAGTCAGTCGGTTTAGAAGATGTTCTGCTAAAATTTGTTGCAGTAGCTGGGAATCGTTGACATTCTCCACACATACTCACACACTAGCAGAGACATTATGGTATTTTTAGAGTGAAGAAAATGGCTACAACTCTTGTCATTTGATGATGATGATCTTAGTTTAAAACTCTGGGATGAAACTCGACAGGTCTTTATTCTTTGTGCAGTGATTTTCCAATTACAACTCTTGTCACGACTGCAACGTTTCTCCTATCGTACCTTTAAAACTGGCTGTGTCTCCTGAGCAGTGAAAGCAGGCTCTCTGGTTGGAGCATCCTGTGTCTTGACATTCTTGTGGGCCAGGGTTAGGATTACACACATTTGGTGTTTCTGAGCAAGAGCAGAGATCAGTTCAAGGAATCTTTTGTTTGGCATCTGGCAAAAGCTGCTGGCTTCTTATTTCACAGTAACCTTGGCCACGGGCTACTCTGTCGACTTTGTTGTGAGGAGCCTTTGATTTGTCGAGGAAGAGGAGGGACACGCCTAGTCCCACACAAAGCCTGCTGCGCATACCACACCAAGTATCCTCTGTCTGTTAATGACTCACTCGTTTCCCAGTGTCTTACTTCCATCCCATCTTCTGTGTGAGACGTTCACAGTTAACAGCACGTTTTTAGGGAAGCTGTGCCATGCTGTTAGAACAGAAAGATAAAGGAAAGATTAACTGGCATCCTGTGTTGGACAAGAAATGGTTCACAGTTGAAAATGTTTGTGCAAATATCCTGATTCATGCTCAATCATCAAGGTAGAAAAATCCAACAAAGTTAAGTCAGGTCTTCTGGACGTTTTCTTTTTGTTGAAACGTTTCGCCTTTTATCCAAAAGTCTTCATCAGTCCGAGGAGCCACAACAAACTCACTCTTACAAACAGTACCTTCATATAGTGGGTCACCCAGTTTGATGGTGGTTTCTGGAGTCCACCCTCTCCACTGCAGACTCGTTTGAGGCAGTCATGGCCAAAGTTTGAGTTTGTTGCAACTCCTTGGACTGATGAAGTCTTTTGGATGAAAGATGAAACGTTTCAACAACAACAAAAGTCCAGAGGACCTGATTTACTGTATTTTCATACATACGTCGCTCCTGAGTATAGATCCAATCAGTCAAAAATGCATCATGAAGAGGAAAAAACATAAATAAGTCGTTTCAGAGAACAAAGTATAAGTCACGTTTATTGTGTCACCGCTGACCCCTGGGAAACGTGGGTGGGTGTTATGCCAAAAATCGATTGGCGGCCGCAGGAGCGTACATGGAAGGACTTGCTGTTGCAGTTCTTCGAAATTTAAAGTGTCACTGACATGATTTTTTTACTACTGTATTCATAAAATTGCTCTATATATATATATATA
>JBBPBX010001141.1:18437-34255 GCA_038048925.1 Garcialebias charrua | reverse complement strand
ACATGATTTTTTTACTATTCATAAAATTGCTCAAAATATATATATTTTATCATTTAAATATGTTCGTTTTTGCAAACAAAATGATAAATCAATTTAATTTTGCTTTAAAAGTGATTTTAAACTTTGCGCCGTGTTTATTCATGGGAAATCCGATTACACGCGAATGCACCATCTGTGACGTAAAACCGGGCAGAGCTCTGGGCTTGTCAGTGCGCGTGTGTGAGCTGCTCGACCTGAAGGTAAGTCTCATACAGCATCAGACTTAAATTAGATCCTGTTGTTTCTTGTTCCATCACCCAAACTATTTTCTGCTTCCCAAAATGAAGACAAATAGCTCAAATCTTCACATAGATTGATAAATTTGTCGGGTTTTACATTGTCCGCTCTTAAAGAGACCAAAGCCCTCTGCCCGGTGTTATGTCACAGATGGTGCATTCGTGTGTAATCGGATTTCCCACGAATAAACACGGCGCAAAGTTTAAAATCACTTTTAAAGCAAAATATAAATTGATTTATCATTTTGTTTGCAAAAACGAACATATTTAAATGATAAAAGATATACATTTTGAGCAATTTTATGAATGGTAAAAAAAATCATGTCAGTGACACTTTAACAGGATTAACGCCTAAAACAATTATTTGTTTGCTCAACATTATAGCGCAGGTGTGTTTAACTCTTACTTAATAAATTCACCTTAATGGTCAAAAAGCAACATGTCCGCATACCCTACTCGTCATATATTGATGCTTGGGCAGACGCCCCTCCGCGTCACATACTTGCTGCGTCGGGTCGACCCTTCTCGTCAATATTTGGTGTGCAGGGTGCTCTCATTTGTTTGCTTCGGGTTCAACGGTTAAATAAAAGGGGAATGGTTAAGTTTAGGGTTGGTTAAAACGCCCGCCCCGCCGCGTCAAGTATATGACGCGGGTGGCTGTCTGTGCCCATGCGTCACTATATGACGACTTGGGAGAGAGGATTTGTTGGCCTGGCGGGAGCCAGCCAGACACGGAGGAAAGGTTCCCCGTGAGGGGAATCCTCCACTGCTGAAGAGGCCGTCCCTTGCATCAGATTGTATCCCCCAGGCAGACTGCGTGGACCCCACCTGTTTACAAACTTTCTTTCTGCTTCTTGATTACTGTTTTGTGCTGCATATTTGATTACCTGCAGTTTGTAATCTGCAGAATCTGATTCTCTTTTGGGGAGCATTTTACTTGTGTTTTTCCTCAGTTGTAAGTGAATGTTGGGAGGAGGGGCAGCAGTAGAGCAACAACACATGTAGGGGTGCGAATCTCTGTGTCTGGTGATTCGATTATGATTATTGGTGTCACGATTTGATTCAAAATCGATTTTTTGATTCCGAAACTTTTTCTATTGAAATGGTCATAAATTTAGTTTCATTTATGTACCGGTGATTGACGAGCTGAAAAGATTAAACAACAATACTGTATACAGTAAACAAATAGAACATTTATTTAAAACAATAATTTTAGGTTCTTTACTGAATGAAATCTTTTTACATCATTTTATATTCACACCAAAAATAGGAACAGATATAGGAGTGCATAAAATTCTGTAACTTAAATTACCAGCATTAGGTTAGCTTAGTTGCCTGGATTTTTCAAAAAAAAAAAAAAAATCTAGGAACAAATCATCCATCCATCCATCCATCCATCCATCTATCTATCTATCTATCTATCCATCCATCCATCCATCCATCCATCTTTACCCACTTCTTCATTTAGGGGTCACAGGGGTCACTGGTGCTCATATCCAGCCGTCACTGTGCGAGAGGCGGGGGGACACCTGGACATGTCTCCAGTCCATCATAGTCAAATAATTCAAAATGTACAAAAACTCTTCTGAACTGTACCTGGTAAATTATAAAGCTTCTCCCACATTATTTTTGTTTCATGAAGTTGTATAGCTGCTTTATCTAAAAAAAAAAAAAACAACTTTTGTGAAGTAATGACTTGCGTTGGGTCCAGCCCTCGTCTTCCACTGAGCTGTCTGCTTGTAAATCCTTTGTGATACAGCAGGAGATGGAGAGGGAACTCTTCACAGCAGACTTTGCTGGTCGGCTGCTTCACTTTCATCTTCTGCGCATTTTGTCGTATTTCCAAAATACTGTACTGTAATTTTAGTTTACACTTCTTGCAAACGCCCGTGCTCTTGTTCAGCTCTGTCTTCCCCTGGAACGTTGTAGGATCTGAAATGATTTTTAAAGATGAAGAAGTGGGTCTAATTGCGCTGTCCCCCTCCTCCATTCATTCAACCTTTATTTATACAGGCTAGCCTCGTTGAGTCACGGGGACTCATTTACAAGAGGGACCTGTCTCACTCACACCAAACAACCATCCACTCTCACACCTAGGGTCAATTTAGAGTCACCAATCAGCCTAACAAGCATGTTTTTTGGTCTGTGGGAGGAAACCGGAGTACCCGGAGGAAACCCACGCATGCACGGGGAGAACATGCAAACTCCACCCAGAAAGTCAAAGTCAAAGTCAACTTTATTGTCAGATCTGCAATATGTACAGTGCAGGACATACACAGGACCGAAATTGCGTTTCTCTCAGTCCCTCGGTGCAACAGTAAACATCTAAACATTGAAACACTGAAACATATAATAATAGACATAAGCATAAAATAGTAAACCTAACACTGTCCTGAGTTTTTTGCATAGTGGTATAAGAGTATGAAAATTTACACCAACTCTAAAACTAAAACATTAAACATTTAATGAACATAATATTGTCCTGAGTTTTTGCATACTAGTATAAAAAAAGAGTATAAAAAGTATAACTAAAATAAACTAAAGGTTTCTAGCATTGACATTTGCAAAGTGGCAAAGCAGCGTATGAGTCAATGTACACAGTATATGTATGAGGTAGTAGTTGATGTTGTTGTAGAGGCAAAAAGTGGCATATGCAGTAAGGCACATTGGGCATCCCTAAATAAGACCGTTCAGAGCACACTGTATATGTACCAGCAGTGAAAGGTAGAAAGGCCCCAGACTGGGATTTGAACCGGCAACCTTCTCGCTGAGAGGCAGCAGCTCTACCAGTTGTGCCACCATGCTGCCCTGTCCATGCTAGCAGGCTCCATTCAGATAAATGAGCTGGCTAACTAGCTTGATGTACAGTGGCCTACATGGCCAAATTCTACGGCGGCCGAGCGGACACATAATGCAATATGCAGTACGCTCTGGAATAAAAGCGGAAAAAAATAAAAAATGCATTTTTTAAAGGGGACCTCATATGGGTTTTTTAAATTTTTATGGTATGTCTGTGTGCTATCCAGACCCCGTTCATTCAATTTAATACAAAAAATAATTCTTAGATAATAAATTATACCCTTTTTAATTCTGCCATTTCTAACTTCCGTTCTAAACGACCTGTTTATGATAATGAGCTCTGAAGTCCACGCCCGTCAAAACTCTGTCTCCGCCCTCTGTAACTGCCAGTATCTCAAATCTGTTGTTGTTTTAAAATTAGCCTTTTTTTATTACTCGTTTGACTTACTGTTAGTGCTAGCTTAAAAAATAACTTACCGAAAGCTGTTTGTGTGCGCCGCCATTAGCTGCTTCTTTTATCATGCCCTCCCGAATCTGAGGCTAAAATTAGCTCTTCCTCCTCCTTCGGTAACAAACAGCCCGCGTAGCTCCTGCTAGTTGCATGCAGCGTTTTGGTCCACGGCTGCACATTTAATCCAGACACACGCAAAGTTCACAGCGTGATTCCAGTTAATTTATCCGTATGAGGCAACCTCTGGCCCGACCCACACTGTCCTCAAAAGCCAGCAGCTCACTGCAGCTCGATCTCTCCGAGAAAAAAACAAAGATGCCGTGGCCGGGACGCGAACCCCAGTCCTTTGGGTGCAACACCAGTGATTTAACTCACTGACCTACAGGCTCAGTTGAACAACAGCAGTCCTTCATCGTATAAGAAATACATACAACCACCTACTTTTAGAACGCTGGAGTTTTGATTAGATTTTGATGAAGTGAAAGGTATTCTTAAAATAAATAAGTTGCTAATCTGAAAATATATCGATCAGTGGTGCTTGATGGTACAGACTGTCGCCCCGCGAGAGAGTGTGTGTGTGCACAGTTTTCTGCCGGCTGCGCGTTGGGAGCGATCGCTATTACACTAAAAATTGAACTAAAACGTAAAAATAACAATTATAAAGTATTATTATGTCGATGTATATATCTAGTCTCACCCCGATTTCTCAGAAACAAAAGGCTTTAAAAAAAAGGGGGGAAAAAAAGATGCCATGGCCAGGACGCAAACCCCAGTCCTTTGGGTGCAACACCAGTGATTTAACTCACTGACCTACAGGCACAGTTGAACAACAGCAGTCCTTCTTCATATAAGAAATACATACAACCACCTACTTTTAGAACGCTGGAGTTTTGATTAGATTTTGATGAAGTGAAAGGTATTCTTAAAATAAATAAATTGCTAATCTGAAAAGTATATCGATCAGTGGTGCTTGTACGTTTCAGACTGTCGCCCCGCGAGAGTGTGTGTGTGCACAGTTTCAACGAGACAGAGTTCAAACAAGGTAATAAAACATTCTGGTTTTACTCAAGATGTGCTGCGTGGCTGGCCCCCCCGGGGGCTAAATAAATGAATAAATAAATAAATGACCGCCGGGTCAGCTCCAAAACTGCTCGGCAACCGTGACGTGTATTTTACTGAAGTGGGTTGAGCCGCACCAGGGGTTGCTAGTTGAGGGGCTGGACTCAGGTTTGAGGTGGGTTGTCCTCTCGCTTGTGACGTCACATGCGAGAGTATTTTAAACCGAAGCGTAATTATCACAGTAAAATAAATCTACTTAGAGTAAATAAACCACTGGGTGCATTTTTTTGGCACAAGAACTGTTTTTTTATGAAGTAAATACCCAAAGTTGAGTAAAAAAAACATTAAAAAGTGAATTTTGCATGTGTGGTCCCCTTTAATTGATTTATGAGCCTTTTGAAGTGATTCAAAATCGACAGGACTAAAACGATTATTTAATAAATAACTTTTTTCTGCACCCGTAAACCAACAACATGTTCTCTTGTCAAAATCCTGGAGGCCCTCTCGCAGCTGCAATTGATAATGTTTGCTCTGGTTCATGTCAGTATGAATGAACATTTAACGTGTCTGTCAAAAACTGCGTCATGAATAGAAAAAAAAATGTATACAAGTCGCTTCGGACTATACGTCGCAGGACTGGCCAAGCTATGAAAAAAACATCGACTCATAGTCCGGAAATTATGGTAACTTTGTTGGGTTTGTGCAAATACCTGTACTTGAAAAGTAAGTCTGGTCATTTTTCAAATCGTTTAAGCACATTTCTACAGATTTGACCTTAAAGAGCATATGAAGGTCAGATTGTTGAGCCGTGAGGAGCTCAGAGTCATGGACCTCCAAAGGAGGGAAACAAGGCTGCCTACTGTCAGTGCCAGGCCTCAGAGGTGTGGGCCTTCTGCCAGACTGGCCTTAAGCAGAGAAGACATTCAACTGGTTTGTGAACAAATAACAGTTTTATTGAGCTTGATTACAGCTGAACCCAGAACCTTACAAATGGTGTGTACTACACTGGCTCTCCATAACCCTCAGCACTGGCTCTCCTCAAGGATGTGTGCTGAGCCCCCTTCTGTTCACTCTGCTCACATATGATTGTACAGCCACACTTCCAGGCTGTCATATTGTTAAGTTTGCAGATGATACAGCGGTGGTGGGATGCATCACAAACAATGATGAGTCCAGCTACAGACAGGAGGTGGAACACCTGGAGAGCTGGTGCAAAGAGAATAATCTTCACATGAATGTGAAGAAGACAAAGGAGATGATTGTGGACTTCAGAAGGAACAAACACACCCATGCCCCACTGAAAATAGGTGGGTCTGCAGTGGAAGTGGTCTCCAGCTACAAATACTTGGGTGTACACATGAATGATAACCTCAGCTGGAGCAACAACACCACCAGCCTGATCAAGAAAGGTCATCAGAGACTCTACTTCCTCAGACGGCTGAGACGAGCTGGTCTGAGCAGCCCAGTTCTCACCTCGTTCTACAGGTGTGCAGTGGAGAGCGTCCTGTGCTCCAGCATCAACGTGTGGCATGGAGGCTGCACAGTTGAAGAGAGGAAAGCTCTACAGAGAGTGGTGAAGGCTGCACAGAAGTCTGTTGGAGTCAGTCTCCCCACCATCACAGACATTTACACCTCTAGATGCAGGAAAAGAGCCACCTGCATCATGAAAGACCTCACTCATCCAGCACACTCACTCTTTGCCCCACTCCCCTCAGGACGGAGGTTGAGGAGCATCAAGTGTAGAACCACTAGACTGAGGAACAGCTTCTACCCTGAGGCTGTTAGACTCATGAATAAATAAAAATAAAATAAAAAATAAACACTGCAAAATATCACATCATGCTGATGCTGATCTGTTTTCTTGTTGCTGTGTTCATCTGTGTTCATCTGTGACCATCTGCTCATACAAACTCATGTTCGTGCCGCTGTTTATTCCCACTATATTAGGCTTAGTGTATTAATAGTTGATGTTTTTCTTAGTTAATTCTAGATGTTATTACTGTTTTTCTCTTGCATTTGTTGTTGGATGTAACTGGGACCCCGTGTACATAATCTCGTTTTCATCACATGTACCACATGCGGTGCAAATGACAATAAAGACTCTCTGACTCTGACTCTTGTTGAAGCTGACAAGGAGAATTATTTACAGTTTAGATGTTTTTTTTATGTGCTGCGACTTTGTTTTCTAATTTGTGCATTATACAAAACAGAGTAACTCTGGAATGAAAGGATGTAGCTATAAAATGAGTTTTGCTACACAAAATGTTTTTTTAAAGTTAAATTATGTCCAGACTACAGAATATAATGTACAGGATGTTGATTTTTACTGAACGGGAGTGAAGTTGTTCCTCCTACGAACAGTCCCATGCATTCAGTCTGCTCTACGTTTCACCGTATATTTCCCAAATGTCTGCACACTCATTTCCTGCCACCTATCCTGCCCCAACAACACCCCCTCCCTTTCCAGTCTGCAGTCTCTTGACCAGTGTGTTGAAACAGAATAATGTGGGTTTTTAACCAGTGAATGGGCAGCTTTGTGTGGAGCGGAAGAGATTAGCTCAGTTTTACAAAATAAACCTGGAAAGAAAAACCTTAGAGGAAAAACACTGATTTACAGCCTCTCATCACACCTTTGTGTTTAGATCATCTAGGAAGGATTGCAGAGAAAAACAAGTACTGTAATTGAAAAGGAGGGATACAAGAAAGATAGGAAGTAAAACAAAAACAAATAAGAATTTATCTGCATGTATTGCTGCACAGTTAATCAAAACCCTTTAAGGTTGATGATCTGCTTATGAGCCAAGCGGAGCTTTGCATTTTGTGGAAACACTGAATTCCTCATCTGTAAAATAAAATGTTGTTGAAGGTGCAGCGCTGGAAATCTGAATGAACACATTAATCCAAAACTACTTACAAACTGTTTTTTATTTTAATCAAGTTTCAAACCACAGCTCTCTCCTAGCTCGCTGTGATTTTGAACCTAATGTTTTTCATCTCTAAATGATTTTATTCCAGCCCTTTATGCCCCTGGCAAACCTAAAGTGTTCTCCGGACGTCCACCATTTCCTGTGCCAAGCCTTTATTCCAGCGTGCACCGAGGAGAACAAGGTGATCCGCCCCTGCAGGGAAAAATGTGAGGCCGTTCTGTCTGACTGCATGGAGGTTATTCGCATGTTTGGTGTCACCTGGCCTCCTGAGCTACAATGTGACAAGTAAGAAAACAAAACACCAGTCTATTAGAGCCCATATGGAGTCCTCCATAACCCTATTATTGTTTTTCTCTTTAGATTGGCCTCGTGTGAGTCCGATGGTTCGGTGCTTTCTTCAACCACACCGCTGACCCACTCGTCACCTAAGAGAGACCTTGGTTTCTGGTGCCCACTGCAGCTCAAGACCAGTCCAGGCCATGGCTCATTATTCCTGGGTGCCCAGGACTGTGCCCCCCCCTGCTCCAACATGTACTTTAAACCCCACGACATTGAATTTGCCAAGAGCTTCATCGGCGTGTGTTCCATCATCTGTCTGGGCGCCACACTCTTCACTTTTCTCACTTTCCTCATCGACGTCAAGCGCTTCCGATACCCAGAGCGTCCGATCATCTTCTACGCCGTCTGTTACAGCTTTGTCTCGCTCATATACTTCGTTGGTTTCCTGCTGGGGAACCATGCCGCCTGCACCAAGGCATCTCACCCTGCAGGCGTGGACACCGTGGTGCTGGGCTCTCACAGCAAAGGCTGCACGCTGCTCTTTATGCTCCTCTACTTCTTCACCATGGCTGGCATCGTCTGGTGGGTCATACTCACCATCACCTGGTTTCTGGCAGCTGGACCCAAGTGGAGCTGTGAGGCCATTGAGAAAAAAGCGGTATGGTTTTTAAAGAAAATGTTTCGGCGTAGAAACTAGGGATGACGATCTTTAGGCACATCATGATTTGGTTATAATTCAGTGGGCTGCGATGTGACCATGAAACAATTATTATTATTATTATTTTATTTATATTTATTTTTTATCGCATTTTTGGGCTCTAGTGGCCTTTATTGTAACAGAGGATGAGGGCGAAATGGAGAGAGAGGAGGGGAGAGACATTGCGGAAAGGTCATTGGGACTGGGACGCGAACCCGAGACACCCGCAGCGAGGGCTAGCCTCAGAACATGTGCCGCGCGCTCAACCCCCACACCACAGCGGCGGCACCATGAAACAATTATTAAGGCATTTTAATTTTATTAAACTTTTTAATGATTGTGGCTTATTTTACATGAACAAATACTAATGTTTATTTTTCAAAGAGTGCACAATATTATTTACCGTATGTCTGAAACCCTAATACAGGTGTTCCCCGACTTACGAATGAGTTCCGTTCCTGCGGCCCGTTCGTAACATGAAATTGCCGTAAGTCGGGGACCACCCGAGCCGCCACTTACGCACGTACATGAACGGTACAAAACAGTTACCAAGCACTTCGCCTATCCTAACACAGTACCCTACATAATTATCAAAAAACATTTACAGTACAGTACTGTACATTTAGAGACATACAGTAATTAATTTAAAAAATACAATTTCTTTCTGTGAGCTGGTCTCCGCCGCCCCTTCAGCTCCGTGTACCCGGTAGGTCCGCGTTAGCATTTTAGCCCCTCGTTAGCTCGGTGTCGTCCCTCCAAAAGGCTACGCAGCTGTTTATCCGCGTTTTAGCATGTTAGCTCGGTGTTCATCCAATATCTGAGACTACCAGACAGACATCAAGGTGAGTTCCCGGCTGCAGCAGGCATCTCCGCCGCCTGTCGGGTCCGTGTCTCCGGTCACGCTCGCTGTCTGCTGCTTCACGCGGTCGAAGCTAACCGAAGCTAACCGCAAAATGGCGGACACCACCGAAAACATAGCTCGGTGTCCAGGGTTAGTGATCGGCGGCTGCTGCTCCGGGCCTGAGACGTCCACAGAGTTCACCGAGCCTTTCCAGCTCTTTTATCCGTATGAGGCAACCTCTTATCGGACACACAGTCCTCTAAAGCCGGCTGTCGAGGTCGGAGCTAACCGAAGCTAGCCGCAAAATGGCAGACTCGGCGGCAGTGCCGAAAACTGGCGGAAACTACGCAAATAGGCTTAAAAATTATAATAAAAATAATAATAATGATACTTTATTTATGAAGCCATTTAAAACAACCACAGCTGCAACAAAGTGCTGTACACATGAAATCAAGAACATTTAAACACACACAATTTTTTTTTTTTTTTTCATATTTTTATTAATATGATGCGTTCGTAAAGTCGGATTGCCGTAAGTCGAGGCCGTCGTAAGTCGGGCACCACCTATATTCACAGGCTGCTGACCAACAATTATGGAGCCAAGATGGTGTAGTGGTTAGGGCGTTTGACTTGGGACCCGAAGGACGCGGGTTCGCGTCCCGGCCACTACACACACACCTTGGGGTGTCTATGAGTGCACACCTAATTCTCCAGCTCCCCGAGCGCCCTCTGGCTGCTCACTGCACCACCTGGGGTGGTTGGGTTAAATGCAGAGACGAATTTCGTCTGTGTATGGGAAACATACGCAGATGACAGACAAACACATTATTAACAATTAGCATAGGTGCTAATTTAATATTAAAAATGCCATTGAACAGCTATTTTAATTAGCATTGTGTTTTGCACGGAACGTTTTAACACAAATCAAATGTTTCTAATGAAACTGTAAAAACACGATAACTTTAACTATTACTTACAGACATATATTCAAAGTTCATTAAAGAAATTGTGTAAAAAAAAATATATACCGGTATATATTTTTGGCTTTTTAAACTCAATTCAGAATCCTCTATGTTTATAATGCAATGCTACAAAAAAATTAATTTGTGGAACATCAGTTCAGAGAAAACATCAATAATTAGTAATTTTGTATTTTTTCCTCCTCTGTCCTCAGGTTTGGTTCCACACTGCAGCTTGGGGAATCCCCGGAGCTTTAACGGTCATGCTGCTGGCCCTGAACAAGGTTGAAGGGGACAACATCAGCGGCGTTTGCTTTGTGGGGCTCTACGATCTGGACGCACTGCGGTACTTTGTTCTGGCCCCGCTGTGTGGGGGCGTTGTAGTCGGCCTCTTCCTCATCTTGGCGGGTATCGTTTCCCTCAACCACGTCCGGCAGGTGATCCAGCATGACGAGCGCAACCAAGAGAAGCTGAAGAAGTTCATGATCCGCATCGGTGTGTTCAGCTGCCTGTACCTGGTCCCGCTGGTCACCCTGTTAGCCTGCTACACGTATGAACAACGTCACCGCAGCACCTGGGAGAACACGTGGATCCATGACCGCTGTCAGGAGTACAGCATCCCCTGCTCTTACAAGGTAGCTGTGGCTTAGCACCTGGCCACACCGTGGCTGGTATCTGCACAAAATCCTTTTAAAACTGTCCTCGGCTCAGCAAATGATTAAATGAGAAACACTAATTGCAAAAGCTGCAACTTGGCAATCTTATTTCATAATCCAGGTACAAATCCAATAATGTCCATTCAGGTCAACTAGATGTTCTTTTTTTTTTCTTTTTCTTTTCTTTCTGAGACGTTTCGTCCTTCATTCAAAGGACTTCTTCAGTCCGAGAAGCCACAAATATCCAAGGTGGCCACAAACGCTACTTTAAATGGCTTTAACTCAGCTATGTTTATACATATAGAGCTGAAATTTGGTGAAGTTATAAATGAGAACGCTCCCCATCACAAAATGAATCCAAATCAAAAATCCAAGATGGCCGCCTTAGCTAAAAAAGGAAAAATATGATAACTCGTGCAGTTTTAGATCTATTCAGCTGTAACTTGGTATAATGGTAGCTGAGAGTGAACCTAAACACACAGTACTGTCAGATCAACAATTTAAATTGGCAGCAACCTGGCAGTCCCCATCAAAGTTTCTCCAGGAACTTTCTAGTTGTTAAATAACATCCATCCATCATCTTTACCCGCTTCTTCCTTTTTGGGTCACAGGGGTCACTGATGCCCATATCCAGCAGTCACTGTGTGAGAGACGGGGGACACATGGACAGGTCTCCAGTCCATCACAGGGACACATAGAGACAAATGAGACAAACAACAGTTTGCTCTCTCACTCACACCTAGAGACAATTTAGAGTTACCAATCAGTCTAACATGCATGTTTTTGGTCAGTGGGAGGAAACTGGAGTACCCGGAGAAAACTCACGAAGAGAACATGCAGACTCCACCCAGAAAGGCCCCCGGACTGGTATTTGAACCGGGGACCTGCTCACTGAGAGGCAGCAGCTCTACCAGCTGCACCACCGTGCTGCCCTGTTACATAACAGCTGTAGGAGCATCTTCTGTTGTCCTGTCATGTTTTAGACTTCACCAGGATTATAATCGTTGAGGACTGCACTCATTGTTTTAGCTGTTCAGCAGCACGTTGAGAAAACGAGCCCAGTCCCTTCTGGAGGGAATAATGTTCATCTGCTTTGTTTTCCTCTTTGTATTTTCCCATCTAACTACTTTATTTGTTCCACCTCAGCCAGGCCTAATGAAAACATTCAGCTCATTCAGCATGCTTTCTATATTTTTGTCTTCCTGTGCTTTTAGCTAGTTGTTTGATCATTTTGAATTTTAGCTATTGTTTTGCTACTTTACTTCCATCTAGCATTTGAAATTTTTAGCTAGAATTTTGCTACATTACCTTAAATAAATAATGTTGTTAACTGACTTTTTATATATGAATGTTTTTGTTCAGTACCCCAAGATCAATTATTTTGTGACTTGGTGCTAAATAAATTAACTGAATTGAACTTTTAGCTTTTAACTAGCCTTTTCTTACATTTAGCTTTAGCTAGTGCTTTGCTACTGTTAATTAGCATTTTGCTTCTCTTACCTAGTATTTATTCTCTTTTAGCTTTTAAGCTAGTCTTCTTCTTTAGCTTTTAACAAGTGTTCTGCTCCTTTCGGCATTAACAGCATACTTTCAGCTTCTGCAAATTTCAGCAGTCCTTCAGCACTTGGCATTCTTGCTGCATTTTTACAGAAAATGCCATCTCTAGTTGAATTATCAGTTTAATTTAGAAACTGGATCAGTTCTTTGACCCTCCTGCTTTAAACCACGAGGATCTTTTTAGCGTTTGGACCTGTGACTTGTGTTGCAGGCTGCAGAGCTCGACCGTCCTGACCTCTCACTCTTTCTGGTAAAGTACTTGATGACTCTGGTTGTTGGGATATCTGCAGTGTTCTGGGTCAGCAGCAAAAAGACCTGTTCTGAGTGGGCCTACTTCTTCAACAGGACCCACAAAAAAGAGTAAGACTCCATCTTTAATCACCTTGTAACGGTTGTAGCAGGAACACAGATTGTTAACGGTGTGTCCTGCGACCCGCAGTCCCATCAGCGAGAGCCGCCGGGTGCTCCAGGAGTCCTGCGAGTTCTTCTTGAAGCACAACAGCCGCGTCCAGCACAAGAAGAAGCACTACAAGTCCAGCTCCCACAAACTCAAAGTCATCTCCAAGTCCATGGGCACGAGCACCGGCGTCGACCCGACCGGTGCCGGCACCAGTCAGGGCATGTCGCTGTGTGACACCCCAGCCAGAGAGCAGCTGGACCGAGGCGCCTCCAGCCGAAGCTCCAGGAGGGGGGAGAGAGAGGGGGGAGAGAGACGCAGCAAAGGGGGGAGCTCCAGTAAAGTCAGCAGCCAATCAGAGAGCATCAACAGAGTTCCTGACGGGAGGTAAGATGAGCATGAATATATTTTACATCTTATTCTTTGCACGTCAGTGTTTTACTGAAGCCTGACCATAACCACATAGTTAAAGCTTCAGTATGTAGCTTTTTTTATAAACATATTTCTTCACTCTGTCACTACCTCCTGACAGACTGATGTTAGCCAGTTAATCTCTGAAAAAAATAATAAAAAAAAAATGTCCCCTTGCTTCTCCAGGTGGTAAATAAGCATTTCTAAAAAGAAAAGGTGACCTGCCATTTTCCAGCCAATAAAAACAGAGCTTGAATTTGAATTTCAACAGACCATGGGAGAGCAGAGCCATATATGGCTCTGAGGGGGAGGGATCAGAATGCTTTGCCTGTTGAAATTTTTTCTAAGTGCTGCAGTTCTACAGAAACTGCAGACTGAACCTTTAACTGTTAATTTGAGCGTATAGTGCAAACTCTCAGTTTTGACCTCAGAATATTCACAAACACTTTGAAGAGCCTAAATGTAACTCAAGAAAGAGCAGAGTCATCTGGTTCTGCCATCACTGCACACAAGTCGTTTTCTGTCTAGACTCTTCATTTGTGGTTCCACAGTGAAACGAGCTGCCACATGCCTTGCCCCTTTTATCTTCTTTTACATTTTAACTTCTATCATGTGGCTTTAGAAGTGATGCTGAGCTTCAAAACATTCAAAACCTCACCCGTACAGTCCCTGCTCATTATACTGGTCTTTATCTTAAATTCACCTATTTAAGAGTTAATGTTCTGAACAGAATGTTGCCAAATTATTATTATTTTTAATTATATGGAGGATCCTGTGACCATACCTCCAAGCTTCTTACATTTTAGGCTCATCGGTGCATTTAGTTTTCCTCTGGATTATCTAGAACGGGTGATTCAGCCACTCTAAATCCTCCACCTCTCTAGTTCGATGGTTTAGCCTCAGCATCATGACGTCTGTTACACCTGCAGAGATCTCCCTTCACAGCATGTCCCATTCAAATGACATGCCAGCACTCAACCCTTTTTGTATCTGTAAATAATTTGTAAATAATGAAGTTATAGCTACACCTGCTAACAGTACCATACTGCTAACAGCACCATGCTGCTAACAGCACCATGCTGCTGTGGATGTTTTTCTTTTTCACTTTTGGCGCCTTGTTTTTGTAGTTTTGTTGCATGCTTTGGTATTTGTTGTTTGTTTGTTTGTTTGGCGAGTCGAGACATTCTTCTCGTCCTGAGCATTTCATTGCATTGTTGATCTGATTTGATTTTCCATATGACAACTAAACCAAACCTAACCTGTTTGTTACAACTGCCGTATTTTCCGCCATACAAGTCGCACCGCCCTATAAGTCGCATCAGTTCAAATATGTCTAATAAAGTGGAGAAAAAAAACATAAATACGTCACTTTGCCGTATACGTCGCATCTATTATGTGTCACCACTGATGACCTGAAAATGTGGGCTGGTAGGCCAAAAATCGAATGGTGGCCACAGGAGTGTGCACAGGAGGAATTTAACAAGAATTTAACAATATTAACACTTAAAAACAATTATTTGTTTGCTTGAAATTATAGCAAAGATGTGTCTCAATCTAACTTTTCTTTAATAAATGCACTTTGATGGTCAAATCAGCTGCATTTTCAAAAGCCGATACACGGGAAATAGGCATGTGCATGGGAGGACTCGTTGTGCATTTCTTCAAAATTCAACAAGATAACCACCTAAAAACAATTACGGTATTTGTTTGCTCAAAATTATAGCAAAGGTGTGTCTCAGTTGAACTTTTATTGAATAAATGCACTTTAATGGTTAAATCAGCTTCATTTCACTGGGGCGGTGCAGCTAAATGAAGCTGATTTGACGGTTGCTCCAGGCAAGCTGGATGAAGGTGGCAGGGTATGGCAAGCCGATTGTGTCATTAATGTCCACTTTTACCTATTACATGAACGGCATGCCTTACTACTCAAGTTCCATCTAGTGGCTGAAAATGGTAGTGTTCAATATTTTCAGTCAGAATGAAAATGGTCATCTCAGCCAAAAGTTGGTGTATAAATATGGGGGGGAAAAGCCATAAATACGTCACTTTGGTGTATAAGTCACAGGGCATGTAAATTATGCAAAAAAAATGTGACTTATAGGCCGAAAAATATGGTAAACAATCGGCGCTTCTCTTAATGTGTCCAGTTGCATCTGAGCTCCACATGCTCTGTAGATATTCTGAGTCCAGTTGAATTTTAGATCCTGCACTGCAGTCATTTGTTTATCACGTCTTGGCGCTTTTTCTAACCAAATCTTTAGTCTTTGCTTTAAAAAATTGGCTGTCTGGGTAATTTCATAGGGAATTGTTCTAATCTGATCTGGATTACTGTTGTTCTGCTGTCGATCCATTTCATCTGTTAAAGAAAATGAAAGCAGTTAGATCTGCTGTGATGACCATCAGTGATCTGCTCTGTGTCCTGTCTGTTTTCAGGCTGACTCCTATGAGTGAGCTGTCAGAGGCCAGACAAGTGACTGTCGGACAGCAGCATCCAGCTTTAAACCCCTCAC
>JBBPBX010001141.1:0-17057 GCA_038048925.1 Garcialebias charrua | reverse complement strand
TGAAGATGAACCATGTTTTATTAATTATAGTTTTATACAAATGGATACACCTGATATATACAAATAAAAACATGAACAAACTTACTTTACAGTAAACAAACATAATTATGCATACTTCTACACATGCTTAAAAAAATTTTATGGCGCCCCCCATAAAAAAAGTCACCAGCCGCCACTGGTGTGTATAACTCGGGGACTACCTATATTCTGATAAAGAATGAGACCGCGTTCCAGTAGCAGCAGTAACGTGCACTCTGCCCATCTTTCAGACAACTGTATGAACATAACCTCACCGTATCTCGGTACAATGCATGCGCGTAGCCAGGGGGGGTTCGAACGAACCACCCACTTTACCTATGAAGTCCCGCCTACAACTCCCACACAACACAAGTACTTTGTTAAGAGAGGTGGAAAGTGAAGGTATGGAGATGCCACTAATGTCGAACCGGTTATATGCCTGTGGTTAACACAAACTCCTTTTTTTTATCCAATAAAACACAAACGTAAAATAAATTCAACCAAGTGAGGATCGAACCCGAGTCGAGATCAAGTTTGGAGCGGCAACCCGACGCGCTTCCACTGAAGCCTGGTTTATGGTTGACGCGTCGCATAGGGCGCGAGAGAGCGCACAGCCAAAGTGACGCAATCGTATAGTCCCGCCCCCGCGCGTCGGCTTGGCGCGTGTCGCGCACCTCCGAATTTTTGAAACTCCGCAAGCCTAGCGCGCGTGCCGAATTGATTGACAGGTCGGGTGTGGACCTCACCGACAGCCTTCACGCCAGAGCCTGCAGCTGTCTGCGCCGCTGTGGTCGTGGAAACGGCGTCGCGACGCATGGAGGAATGTTTTTTATGTGATACAAATGTATTAAATTCCCCGAGCGAGCAGAAAGCCATTTGTTTTTGTTGTGTGATTTCAAACAGTTCTTCTTCTACGGTAGATTTCTTCTTCTACACCTTTCTTGCAACATATGCACAGGTTTTAGAGGGTACTGCCACCTGCTGGTCCGTAAAAGAACAGCACTTTGCCATGCGCCGCCGGCGACACTATAAACGCATGAAGCCGCACGGCTCAGTGCGCGCTCCAGCCTGCGGACCAAAGCGCGACTATAACTAAGCCTTGAACCACCGAGGCATGTTGCTCTTTCCAGGTCCACTTTTCCTTCAAACTAACTGCCCCTCATAAAATCCTGGCTACGCCCATGCAATGACAATAAAACTAATTCTGAATACAAACAATCATTGTTGTTCCTAAATGGCTGAAAAAAAACACTCCCGTATTCACCGGAAGAAAATACGCACCGGTGTTTAATACGCTTTGTCCAATTATTAACAATAAACAAGAAAAAAACGTAAACAATACGCTTCGGTGTTTAATACGCGTCATCACCACGTGACGCGTCAGCGCCTCATTTGCCCTAATCAAGATGGCGGCGACAGAAGCAAGCGAGTATGAAGATCTTCACAAGGAAACACGGTAAAACAATTATTTCTTTGCGAGATAAAATATATTTCTTAGCTGACTTCATAGCAGACGTGCTCCTGAGCTTAAAAAAATGTTCAAATCAGCTGGATTTTTAAAAAAAAGTTCGCCGAATTTTAGGCAGGCGGTTCGGACCAGACGCTTTGTTTCTTTAAATTTAGCTAAATAAACGCTTAAAAAATATATTTCTTAGCTGACTTTATAGAAGACGTGCTCCTGAGCTTAACGAAATGTTCAAATCAGCTGGATTTTTAAAAAAAAGTTTGCCGAATTTTAGGCAGGCGGCTCGGACCGGACGCTTTGTTTCTTTAAATTTAGCTAAATAAACGCTTAAAAATATATTTCTTACC
This sequence comes from Garcialebias charrua, assembly GCA_038048925.1. Taxonomy (NCBI): domain Eukaryota; kingdom Metazoa; phylum Chordata; class Actinopteri; order Cyprinodontiformes; family Rivulidae; genus Garcialebias; species Garcialebias charrua. Next base: position 15,227 of record JBBPBX010001141.1, on the reverse strand, counting down.
TGACTATAGCAGACGGGCTCCTGAGCTGAACCAAATGTGAAATCAGCTGGATTTAAAAATCTGCGGTGTGGTTTATGAGTGGTATCTTGCAAACAAAAACAGCGAACCTCACAGCTAATAGCAGCTACATCCAGAGCAAGGGGCGGGCAGCGACAGAGTCAGTCCGACCAGAGGAGGCTGTTTTCGGACACATGAGCTAGAAACGTCTGGAAGTGGCCCTCCTCTTCCTCTTCGCTCTCTGAGTCCTCTGCTGGCTGCTGCCTACAGCGCCCGTATAGCGGCCGAAACTGGTACTGCACCATTTTTGCCAAAAATGAAAAACGAAGAATCAGAGCGAAAAATGGGTCTAAAAATATGGGAAAAAATCCATAAATAATACTCTTCGGTGTTTAATACGCTGGACATTCAAATGAGCAAAAATACAGCGTATTATACACCGGTTTTTACGGTACTTTGGAAGCTGATCCCCGGTCTCAGGGCTATTTATACTGACCGGGATGGGGCCCACATAGCAGGTGGGCATGGACTTAAGTTTTCAGTGCTGCACTGCGCATGGTGATAAACCCACCAGCATGGGCGTGTAGCCAGGATTTTATGAGGGGCAGTTCGTTTGAAGCAAAGGTGGGCATATAACCGCTCGGTAGCGCTAATCCGCTTACAGCGGACCTAACGTTTTTGTCAGCGTAACAGCGGTTTGACTAACTTTTATAATTCATAAGCGGATTTGCGCTATTTTTATTTATTATTCAGTACCGTTAATAACTAATTATCTATCAGTAAAACGAAAAAACTTATTTTACAGGCTTTTAAACTGCTAACAGACGGACCATATCCTGATGTGGTCCGTGAGCAGTCGTCCGGTTGGTTGATTTAAGAGCGGGGCCCGCCCTAAGGGGCCCTGGCTATTGGCTACTACTACCTGTCATGTGACAAGAAAGACATGATTGGTCAAGTTAGCAGCCAGTTAGCAGCCGCCAGTGTGTTTTTCTCTGCAACCTTATTGCTCGAACAGTGAGTAGACAAAGAAGAGTTTTAACATGGAGGGTGAACAAGTTATGGAGGTTTCTCAGCGGCAGTGGTGGGCACCGCTAATTAAAAAAATAGTTCCACAATTTCTAAAACGCTTATTAATTTTTTTAGGTCCACAATTTCAAAAGCACAAATGTCTTATGAAAATTAGGGGAAGCTAATCTAATCCGCTATTTATATATTTCTATATTATTGTTGGAGTAATTGTAAATACATATTATCACATTTATATTCTTTAATACATTTTGTGTTTAAACTTATCCCTTTTTAACCTAGAAGTGAACAATGTAAGTGTTCTTTGTGACTAATGCTTGTGATGAGTTTGTGTGCAGGAAACCTGTTCGACCGGTAACACACCCTGGGCAAAACTGGCTGTTGGAATAGGTTCTCGTGCTGGCAGGGGGAAAAACAACTGTGTGCAGTTGTTTTCCACTCCATCTTGGAAGAATGTTGTTCAACATGTTGACGTGTACCTATGTGTGAACCAGTCTCAACCGGTTTTCCCCTCTCCCTTAGCGGTTGAGACATTGTGTAACTAGGGCATTCCTAAAACTCAATAAAAGATAAGGAGAGCAACTAAGAAGCAGAGCGGGTTGGCTCTCCTTGCAAGAAAGATACTCAAATCACTTGTGTCTTGTTCTCTGTTTTACAGCGTGGTGTTTTAATAATGTTTGGGGTTTAAACCTGACATTAACTTGGTCCTTCGAGCCGGATTCCAAGATACCTGACGATCCCAGTGGGTGAGTAGGTTACAGGCAAAATCTGTGGCCACAGTATTGATACCCTTTCCGGGACTGGAGTCCTCCTCACTGACTGGGGTCCGACGGTTGACGGAGTCCAGGAGAGACGTGACACAGAGTGGAGTGAGTATCGTTTTATTTTAAAACGAGTGAAGTGTGAAAACTGAGTAAAACAAACCCTGACAATTCTAGACTCTATCAGGTAAAAAGAAGTAGTTAAATTCCGCAGGAGGACAGACTCCTTTGACTTAGATAAACAACTAAAAACAGTCAATTAAATTCTGTGTAGGGCGGCGGAGCCCTCTACTTTAAGATAAATAGGAATAAAAAGCAGCGCTAAAAATGTATGCATGTGTTTGTGAGTGTGAAAAGGAAATAAAAGTACCGCTTGGTTCTTTTGTTTCATACCAAAATAACAGGAAACAAACAGTGAAACCTTTTGGTGTCAGAGGCTAAGAAGAATCCGCTCATTTGAGTTGAAGTGATTCTTGCCATAAGGATCTTTTATCACTGTCCTGTTACTTAAATCCAGTATTAGTCACCCTATGTGAAACCCCCTACTGGATCCAAATCTAGTTCAAAATGGGTAAGGGACAAAGCAAAAATGCTCAAAAATGCATAGACAGTTTAACATGTAAAGACTGGAAGATAATAAAAAAAACAGACCCTGCAAGCGTACAACACCTACCCCTATGGATAAAAGAACACGACTTTGACGGTAGATTAACTATAAAAAACATAAGAGAACTTCAAACTAAAATAAAGACAAAGACCAAAGATAAACCTAACAAAATGAATAATGAAGGCTACCCCCATACAGAATTATGGATGCAAGTTGCAGAAAAAAGAGAAGAAGGTATGAGGAAGAGGAAGGAAAAAGAAAGTGAGCAGCAAAGAGAGGAGAGACAGACAGAACACGAGGAAACAAGGAAGAAAGCTGAAGAGAAAAGAGAGAGAGAGGAAGAGAGAGAAAAAGACGAGAAAAGAAATGTATATTTTTCTAAGAAAGAAGATGACATGTCTGGTTATTATAACTACCTGTTAAGGAAAGCGGTTAATGGTGAAGCCAGTGTGAATGATGGTAACTATAGACATGAAGAACAAAGAACTAAACTGACAATGACTCATGCAGATAGTGACAGAAACATAGACCCAACTGCACACAGGACTTGGACTTTGGAAGACGTGAGAAAAGCAGTTGAAGGGATACCACACCCTAAAGTAGATATAGAAGAATGTGTTCAGAGAATGAAAGACTTGAGAAGATCTTATCATTTGAACGGACTTGAGGTCCAACAGGTTTGGATGTGTTTGACAGGGCCCGACTGGCATTACATTAAGGGAGATTACAATCCTTTAGTAGATGCAGCAAACCCAGCTGATGGCTCTCTTCCACCTGGAAATCATGTGCTAGATCACAGAGTGAATGATCTTGTGGGAAGAGTCAGAAACAGGTATCAGAAAAGAGCGAATTCACACAAAAATAGGCAGGTGCAAACAGAAACCAGATGAACCATTTGACGAGTACAGAGTGAGACTTGAGACAGTTTTTAAAACCCATAGTGGGCTGGGTGAACCGCCATTACATAGGTTTGGGAGGAGGCACATTAGATGAATATGTTGATCACGCCCTCCATGCAGAAAAAGTTGTAAAAAGTAAGAAAAGAAAGAAAGCAGAAACAACCTCCGCAGTGTTTTACCAAGGAGAAGAACAAGAAGTTTATTATCAACAGCAGAGAGGCAGAGGCAGAGGTCGGAGTAGAGGAAGAAGCTTTGCCTTCCGGGGAAATAGGGGACGAGGGTTTGGTCCTCGTGGGGACAACCCCAGAGCATGTTGGTCCTGTGGAAAAGAAGGACACATGGCTCGTGACTGTAAAACCATATCAAACACGAATACCCCTGCATGACTAACCGTACCTGAAACTGAAACTAAAACCTATGAGATTGAAACAGAAGCTAAAAATGAGTTAGAACTTTTAAACTTAGAAGAAATCCTTTATCAAGAAAAATTCAGACCAGAAATCGTTCTAATGATCCAAGGAACACCAGTAACCTTCCTGTGTGATACAGGGGCATGTAGAACCACTATAAAAGAGCCAATGCCCTGGATTAAACAAGGAGATAAATTTATAACAGTAAGAGCAGCTCATGGCACTCTGACAACAGTCCCTGAAACTGAACTTATTTGGATCAGAGATCCCAAGGGCAAATCATGTAAAATGTCAGTTCTTCTACTGCCAGACTGCCCGGTAAATTTATTGGGACGGGATGGCCTGGTGGAACTGTCATTGGCATTGATGCCTACAGAAGATGGGCTAACTGTGGTCAGAACCAAGAACACACCCACACCTTCAGCCCTAGCACTGCAGGGTGTGGGTCCGCCTAAGTATTACTACACATTAGATGTGCCAAACAAACCCCCAACTACAACGGGAGCTAAACTCCTGGATGAGGGAAAAAGCACTGTCCAAGTTCAAGACCAGGTGTCACCAGATGACCTCCATGTTACAATGTGGTACAAGAACTCTTCAGACCCTGATGTACCATATAAAGAGGAATTAGACAGAAAAACTCCAGCCAAGATTACCATTTCTTATGTGTACTCTGACAATGAGAACAACTCTGCAGCTGCAGTTATCTTGCCAGACACCCTAAACGCCATGTACAGAAATTATGGATCACCCCATATTTCTCTTTGTAAGGGTAAAAATAAACAATGGAAAGATCTAGGAAAAATGGTCACTTTGGGAGAGTACACAAAAGATTGGGTCGCTACTTCTGTGAACACATGGTATAGCCAGGACACAGAACTAAGCAAAAAGGCTTTGTTCTGGACAGCTACAGTACAACCAGGAGTACATTTAGATCAACAGAGCTGACAAATCTTTCTTTCTCAAGAAGAAGAAAACCTGTTAAAAAACATTCCACCACAGCTGTGGTCAACAGGACCATCAGATGTTGGTTTTGTAAAAAAGATTTTACCTGTACAAATTAGATCTAGAACAGAATACAGACCAAGAGTGAAACAATATCCATTAAAACCAGATGCAATGGAAGGTATTGAGCCAGTGATAAAAGATTTACTAAAAGCAGGAGTGCTTGTGGAATGCTATGACTCACCTTGTAACACGCCTATTTTTCCAGTAAAAAAGGCCCCACCCTCTTCCGGCTGGAGGATGGTGCAAGATTTACAAGCAGTAAACAATGCGGTGATTCAAAGAGCTCCGTGTGTTCCGGATCCACACACCCTACTAAACTCTTTAAATCCTAAGGCTAATGTTTTCACTGTAGTGGACATAAGTAACGCCTTCTTTCCAGTTCCAATACATGAAGACAGCCAATTTTGGTTCTTTGCTGATCAAACTTTTATTGATGAGAAAATCATTAAAGAAATGCAGCAACAAGCACCTCTAAATGAACAAAAAATGTGGCTCTCAAAAGGAGCCAAACAAACAGATGGTCTTTTCACTTGTCCTGAAAACAAACCAATCCTACCAAAAAATCTCTATAAATGCGCAGCAATATTGAGCCATGGGAAGACTCATGTCTCAACAGGAGGGATGGTAGGCTTAGTGGGAAAACTATACACAACTTATGGATTAAACTCTTATTCAAAAAAAATTTGTACTGAACGAAGCACGTGGGTCCACTTAAGCCATTGCAAACTTATGATTCAAAACAAGGATGAATAAACTGATTGCTGAGAGCTACAAGTTTGAAAGAGTACATTAATTTGAATATAGGACATTGAGTGAAACCTATCCAGACTCACAAGATGACTGACAAGGATCATAAAGAGCTCCATGCTGTATCACATACTGAAGTAGAAGAAAATGTTAATGAGCAAATCCCGGACACACAGACTGTTCGTAGAAGTGAAAGGCTAAGAACATTAACAGAAGGAGGCAAAGAGCTTCAAGAGGACAAACTCAGGAGCCTTCAAAACAGATATGTAGTCACCTTTGAAAAATGGAAATGTGAAGTAAAACTGATCAAAGCAACACTAAGTAGGAAAGCTTCTGACAGTGAATTAAAGGAGCTGATTAAAGACCTAAACGCCACCTGCACAAACGTTCAAACCATCTATGAACAAATACGACAAATACAACCTCCTGATGCAGACGCAAGACGTAAAGTTGATGCATCTACTTCACTTTCTACATACATTGTCAAAAGAGCTGAAAACCAGCTACGGGGAGACCTCGTAGAAAGTGAAGAAGATCCGTGGCCAGATGTAGGGTCATGCCTAGGATCTGAAAGCATTACGTCAAGGTCAAGATCACAAAGGTCTAAAGGTAGTTCCTTCCAATCATGCTCACAACTAAGCAAGAAACTGGAAGCAGAGGCAGAGGCAGCTGCATCCAAAGAAGTGTTAGCAGTAATGGAGGAGCAAGAAAGAGTAACAGCTGAACTACAAAGGCTAGAACGTCAGAAGCTCGAAAGACAGCTCGAAGAAAAGCAAGCCGAGCTCGAAAGACAACGAGTAATTGACCAACAAAATCTTGAAGAAAAACAATTAATGGAAGAGCAACGCAGAAAAATTGCACGCTTGGAAGAAGTTAAAAAACTGAATGCAGCAAAGGCTAGAGCAAAAGTTTATGATGAAGGTGAAAGTATTTCTGAAGGTCAGAGTTTACTAAGCAGTATTAAAACAGACAATGAAATTCAAGCAATCCCTATCATAACACACGTTCCCTTTCAAGCTCCAAGTTTGACCCAAGCCCACAATGCTACGAGCCTTAGATATACACCACACATTCCTGTGATCGTAAACCAATCTCAACCAAATCCTAGAGACCAACCTAAGGTCATCACATGCCAAACATTCAAAGCATCAAGCCCACCATGCATCCCACAAGTCACACAAGCTCCCTTTGGACCTGTGTTACACATTCCTACAGTCTTAAACCAAGCTCAACCAGATCCTGGTGAACAAGCTGAGGTCACCACAAGCCAAACACTTAAAGCATCAAGCCCACCATTCACCCCACAAGTCACACAAGCTCCCTTCGGGCCTGTGTTACACATTCCTACAGTCTTAAACCAAGCTCAACCAGATCCTGGTGAACAATCTGAGGCCACCACAAACCAAACACTCCAAGCGTCAAGCCCGCCATTCATCCCTCCAGCCACACAAGTCTCATCGGTTGCAATTCAACAACAGCTAAATTACGAGCTAGCTAGTATACCACACATTCCTGTGATCGTAAACCAATCTCAACCAAATGCTAGAGACCAACCTAAGGTCACCACATGCCAAACATTCAAAGCACCAAGCCCACCATGCATCCCACAAGTCACACAAGCTCCCTTTGGGCCTGTGTTACACATTCCTACAGTCTTAGGCCTTGTTTACACGGACACTGTGTGGGGGAAACGCAACTTTTGGGTATGTTAATTAGGTTGAAAGTTTTGCGTTGACATGGGCGAATTCTGTGGATACGACTCTCTCCCCCCCCCACCCCCGTACTCATGAATTTACTGTAGTTACCATGCTGGGCCTGTAGATGGCGCTGTGATCTTTGGAACCTTCACTACTGCGCATGCGCCATGCTGCTTGAGGTAAACAAAGCACACGAGGCAGCCTGTTTTCCTCTCTGGCTAAAAGTTCAGCTACTACAAGTTGTTGTCAACAAGTTAACAAGTTAAAGCTGGAATTTGGATAAGAGTCAACAGATCTGACACCAAGTGGACCGCTTCATCTGCACACCAGTTGCTGACTGGACCGGAACCGAGTCAACATGTCTGACTTTAGTCCGTGAGAATCAGCTGATTTACAGCAGCGCTACAAGGTAAACCATGTTCTTAATAATCTTTCCTTGTGTTTAGTTCGATCACAGAACAACCAACTGAGGTTTTATTTTTATTTTTTTCCTGCGAGGTCGAAGCTGTTCCACGAAGCGGACCGGCGGTTCGGATGTGGGTCCAGTTTCCACCAGGATGAAAACAACAGAGTCCAGTTCATTAAAGTTCGGTTAACGTGTTTTTAAAAGTGTTCAATTTAATTCTCAGTGTTTGTGACATGAGTTTGTGGTGTTGAATAAATAAATAAATTAAAAATCAACCTGGTGTCTTCATTTTCAACATGCAGCATGTTAGGCATGACGTAACGAGTCCAGATAGCTTCATTTAGCTCAGATAAATGTAAATATCTCCCACGCTAACATAAATACTGTTTATTATTGTTAAACTGTTAATATATAGCACATTTAGTATGTTATAGTGCAGCGTGACACGTGAAATGTCCGACTGCCTCGTTAACAGACAACTGGATCCAGGCAGCTGGCTCTCTTCCAACACAGATGCAGGTAAGGTGTAGAATAATTAAATATGAGAATCAAAATATATTCCATCAGCTATAGTTCAGAAAGTGGTGCGTGTGTCCACTGTCCAGTCCACCGCCATTGTTAAAATGCCGGCTGTCTGCGCGTGCGTGCTGCGTGCATGTGTTCAAACAAAAGCTCCACGGGAGATGTTTACATTATCAACGGGGGGTCAGCGAAAAACTTCCACCTTGAGAGCAGGGTCAGAAAAGTATCGGTGTCATCGAGGGGGGCCAGCAGCGTCGTGTAGGCGATAAGCAAAGTCGCAAAGAGAAAGTAGCGGTTACACTCAAAATACGCGCCGTGTAAACTGGCCCTTAAACCAAGCTCAACCAGATCCTGGTGAACAATCTGAGGCCACCACAAACCAAACACTCCAAGCGTCAAGCCCGCCATTCATCCCTTCAGCCACACAAGTCTCATCGGTTGCAATTCAACAACAGCTAAATTACGAGCTAGCTAGCATACTAGCAGAAGCAATAAATGCTAATCGCCTTCCAACTCCAGAACCTGCATTGTTTACTGGCGACCCTTTAAAGTTTAAAGACTGGCAGTTGTCATTTGAAATCCTGATAGAAAGAAAAAACATTCCAAAGAACGAGAAACTTTATTATCTCAAAAGATACCTCGGTGGACCAGCAAAGAGAGCAGTTGAAGACCTTCTCTTAGTAGGCACAGATGATGCATATGATTCAGCTTGGAAGGTGCTAGAAAAGCGTTTTGGAAGTCCATTCACCATAGGAAAATGTTTTAGAGACAAACTTAACAATTGGCCTAAAATAAATACTAAGGATGGAAATGAGTTGAGAGAGTTTGCTGACTTCCTTAAGACTTGTGAAGCTGCAATGTCACACGTAACAGCATTGGAGGTTCTCAATGACTGTATGGAAATTCCGAAACTTTTGCTAAAACTTCCAGAGTGGCTAACCACAAGATGGAGCCGGACAACTACGGAAATAACAAGAAGGGCTGGTGATGAAAGGTACCCATCCTTTCACATGTTCGTTGATTTTATATCCACTGAAGCCGACATAGCTTGTGATCCCATAGCCTCTGTACAAGCTCTAAAAGGTTTGGAAATGAGTAAACCTAAACACTCAGGAAGCCAAGTCATTCAAGCAAAAACATTAACAACAAACTCAAGCCACGCATATACTATGACCTGTCTGTTCTGCAAAGGAAATGGTCACACACTCGATAAATGTTTCAAATTCACAGAAAACCCTGTCCAAGACCGGATCAAGTTTGCACAAACAGAAAGGCTGTGTTTTGGATGTTTAAAGAGAGGACATATTTCGAAAAGGTGCGACAACAGGAACACTTGTGAAAAATGCCAAAGGAAACATCCTACATGTTTACATGATGACAAGTTAATTGAACGAAAAAGAGTAATCCTTGCAACGAACGAGAACACACACGAAGCAGACACTAAAGAAGAAACTAAACCAGCGATTTCTAATAGAGTAACTCAAGCAACCTCAAGTACACTGACATCTTCTGTTATACCTGTCTGGGTTTCGTCAAAAACCCACCCAGACAGAGAAGTTTTAGTATATGCCCTCCTCGACTCACAGAGTGATACATCCTTCATCTTGGATGAAGTAGCTCGAGATCTTGACACGGATAAAGGAAAAGTCAATCTGAGACTGTCAACTATGTCCGCCGAGTCAACAATTATACTATGTGACAAGCTGGTTAACCTTCAAGTCAGAGGATATGAGCATGAAAAGAGAATCTCATTGCCTCCAGTCTATACAAGAGAGTTTATCCCCATCAATAGATCACATATTCCAACGTCTGAAACCGCCCTAAAGTGGCCTCACCTTGAAAGGTTGACAGACAAGTGTAACACCACCGCTTGAGGTGGAGAAGTGTCACGAACACATCTGAAGGTCGTGGGGTGGAGAAGGAGTAACCACGCTGAAAGGGAATAGCTTGGCTGCACGGACTTTATTCAGCTCTTCAATACAACGTCATCCCCTCATGAACGCTGCCCGCGTCTGCCCGAGATACACTCAAAAACCCACGAAGAAGAAGTCTCTTAAAGACACAGTAACCTAAATACGTAACTGCCCAAATAAATCATCTTACATCAAAATAAATCAAAATAAATCATCTTACATACTTCCCCCTCTTTAAATGAAATGTCCTCATTTCAAAATAAGGTAACCATAGTAACAATAAGAGAAAATAAATCATCTTCCCAAAACACAATCTCAGAACAATAAAACTTACAACAAAGTCCACATATAGAACAGTTTTTTTTTTTATTTTTTTTAACTTTGTCACGACAACAGTCGTCGTGGCTTCCTAACCATGCGCCCACACCTGGTGACAACTGTACCCTCAGAAGGCGGCAAGCTAAGAGGTGTTTGCGCCGGCTGCTGGGAGACTGGTTCAGTTTGTCTCCTTGGTGAAAGTGTCAATGACCTCGCAGTTTCTGCTGTCTGTGCTGTTTGGCCAAAGATCAAGGGCAATGAGCCAGACAAAGCTGTGTACTTCGGCAGCGTGTTCATGTTTGTCATTGGGACAGATTGATTGCCCTCCATTGTTAATGTGTCTGTGGAACCACGATAAGGTTTCAACCGATCATAGTGGATGACCTTGGTCGCAGCCTGAGGGTGTTGCACATCCACCAGCTTGTAAAGGAGCCCTTTGTCGTCCACAGATACAACCTTATATGGTCCAGTCCAGTTTGGAGCAAGCTTCTGTCGTTGTGTGGTGGGATCATCCATCCATACCAGATCACCACAAACGTATGGCCTGAACCTCGTGTCCTTGTTGTAGTAGTATTCCCGTTTTTGTCTCTGTTCTTCACTATGTAGAAAAACAGTCTCAAAAGCAGCGTCCATCCGTCGAGCCAGTTCTGCACCATAGTTAGTCGGACTATCAGAAACTGTTGGCGATGAAACATGAACAGTAGCCGGTAGTCTGGGCTCTCTGCCATGCACAAGGAAGTAAGGAGAATACCCTGTGCTCGAGTGTGGCGTAGAGTTGAATGAAAGCACCACAGCAGGAAGGTAGTGGTCCCACTCACCCCCATAGTCCTGGATGAGTCGAGCCAACTGTTCTTTCAAAGTCCTGTTAAATCTTTCCACCATACCATTCCCTCTTGGGTGATATGGGGAGGTCCTTTTCTTTGTCATCTGTAGTTTCTGACAAATGTTTTGTATAATTTCTGACTCATATTGTCGTCCCTGATCCGACAACAGTTCCTCAGGGACACCATGTTCAGGGATATACCTTTCACAGAGTAACTGTGCTACCGTGGCAGCCCTTTGATCAACCATAGCATATGCATTCACATACTTGGTGAAATGGTCCTGTACCACAAGCACATATCTGTTTCCCACAGATGTGACTGGCAGTTCGGTAATGTCCGTACAGACCAACTGAAATGGTCTTTCAGTCTGAATAGATTGTAAAGGAGCTCTGTGCTTTGGTACAACCCTCCTAAAAGCTTCACATGTCTTACACAAGTTACAGAACTGCTCAATATCAGATCTCATTCCTGGCCAATAACACACTGTCAATGCTTTCTTAAATGTTCGTTCAGCACTGTAATGACCAGAACATGGATTACCATGAAAAAATTGCATTGTCTCTGTAACCAGTGCCACTGGAATTAACACTTGATAAACCTCAGGTTTGCCAGGCGGTGTTTGACCTTTTCGACACAACAAGTTATTACATAGCAACAAGTTATGAAACTGCCACCATAGTTTCCTCTGCATTTTACCTTTTACCTGTCTGAGGTAGGGACGTTTCTTGTTTTTAACCCAATTATGCACTTCCCCGAGAACAGGATCAGCAAGTTGCGCATTTACAATGTCCACGTTATGGGCAGATAATGTCTGTTGTAATGTGTCAAACCCCACATTCACATGTGTCCTATCAGTGTCCACACAACAAACTTTTGGTACCATATCGGTCCTCTCTAAATGTTCAGGGGTCGAGCATGACCCCTCATCATTACCCCTCGCCTCAGACAGTGAGACAGATTGTCCTGTATCACTAGGCGAAGAGTGAGCTTCAGGTAGCGTCGTACTTGTCATCTCAATAGAGTCCTGTCCCAATGGTATCCGTGACATGGCATCTGCATTTGTGTGTTTCTTACCCTCTTTGTGAGTGATTGTCCATTGATACGGATCGAGCTCCAACGCCCAACGACCCCTGCGTCCTGTAGGGTCATGCGTAATGTCCATTTTCCTTAAACTAAGCAAAGGACGATGATCAGTAATAATGGTGAAAGGATTGCAACTCAGGTAATGTCTAAAGTGTCTGACTGACCACACAATAGCATACAGTTCTTTGTCATAGGTAGACCATTTTCTCTCTGTTTTTGACAGTACATGACTTGCAAATGCCACCACCCTTTCTTGTCCCTGTTGTATCTGTGATAGTACTGCACCAACTGCCAAATTAGATGCATCTGTGCTCAGAATGAATGGTTCATCAAAGTTTGGAAATGCCATTATTGGAGGAGAAGTCAGTGCCTTCTTAAGTGTTTGAAAAGCTGTGCTACAGTCATCTGTCCATTCAAACACAACTTGTTTTTGGGTAAGTCTATGTAGAGGCTGAGCAATAAAGGCATATTGATGCACAAAACGTCTGTAATATGAGCACAGTCCCAAAAAGGCACGTACCTCTGTCGGCGAACGTGGAACAGGCCAATCACTAATGCGTTCACTGTTGATTGGGTCCACCGTCAGTCCCTCTCGTGACACAATGTGTCCCATGTACTTCACAGCAGGTTTGCAAAAGTCACATTTCTTAGGGTTTAACTTTAACCCTGCTTGTCTGAAGCGAGTGAGAATGTCTGTGAGATTGCCTAGATGTTCTTCAAATGTTTTTCCCATGCAAATGATGTCATCCAAGTAAATGACACAAGTTGTCCAGTGTAGACCTCGCAGAACCAGCTCCATGAGCCTTTGAAAGGTTGGAGGTGCGTTTTTGAGTCCCATGGGCATGACCTTAAATTGGTACAAGCCATCACCTGTAGTAAATGCAGTCTTTTGTCTGTCTGCAGGATCCATTTGTACTTGCCAGTACCCACTAGACATGTCCATGGTAGAAAAGTACTGCGAACCAGACAACGCGTCTAAACTGTCATCTACTCTTGGTAGGGGGTGTGCGTCAGTAATAGTGACAGAGTTCAGTTTTCGAAAATCTACACAAAATCTATATGAGCCATCTTTCTTTTTCACCATCACCACCGGGCTGGCCCAGGGGCTCGAGCTGTCCTCTATCAAATCTTGCGCCTTAAGTGCTTCCACTTGGCGACGGATTTCAGCCTTCATGACTGGAGAGGTGCGGTAGGCTCTCTGAGAGACTGGGGTGTGACAGTTCGTCATGATTTTGTGTGTGACCATGTCAGTTCTACCAAAGTCATGTGGGTGTTGACTAAACACGTCAGCAAAAGAAGTCAAAGTGTCCGTCAGTTGTGTTTTCTGCAATGGCGTCAGGTCTGAATCAGTGTCATCTATAATAGGAGTTGCACCCGGACTGTCAGGTATCTGTCTATTAACATTACCAATAGAACCATCCATAATGGTGAACTCACTCTGGCCCCCTGCCAGGATAGCATGAAAATGTCCCACCTGTGTACCATCATGTAGCATAACTTCACTATGTGAAACATTAGCCACCTTCACACAAATAGAACCGTGCTCTACCCTCGCCACAGTCCATGCCATACCAGTAGAGGACTGATCGGTATAATGTGGTTCGAACACACCAATGTAACCATTAGGTAAAAACCCTTTGAGGGGTACATCAAGATTAGCTGTGATGACCCTCTCTGACATAGCCGGAATGGCAACCGTGGCCGCCACTGTCACCGCAGTCAGGCAGGGAATGTACAAATGTGGACTAACTAGTGGTACAGCTGTACCAGCTACATTGCATGTCATGGTGCGAGTGTCAACAGTAATGCCATTTGCCACCATAAAGTCCCAACCTAAAATGATTGGTTTAGTACAGTTTCTGACAACTTGAAGTGTATGTGTCATGGGCTCACCTGCAATACTTAGGTTCACATAAATGGAGCCTACAGAGTCAAGGGGATCACCTGTGACCCCAGTGAGAGGGATAAACCGTTTCATAATGGGTTTTCTCTGAAGAGCAGGTGTAGCCATTCTAAAAGTCTCACTAATAATAGAAACGTCAGCTCCTGTGTCAACAAAAGCATGCACCACAGTGTCCTCAATAACAACTGACACATATCTTTTGTCTACATCAGTCACACACAAGCTGTCAGTAGTACCTGTGTCAGGGTGAATGTCGTTGTCCGTCTGGGCCAAAGAGAAGTTGGTAGCTGACAATTTGCCCTCATTGTCAGCTACTTGTAGTTTCCCTGCTCCCGGTATTGACGTGCAGGGGACTGGAACCGTACCCGGGCCGGACTGGGAGAGCGATGAAGGCGGCCACTTTCATAGCGGCCCGGAGAGCGACCACGGCTAGCATAGCCCCTGTTTGGAGCGTTGTAGCCCTGCGAGTAGCGTTCAGATGAGCTGGTTCGAGCAGGTGACTCCCGTTGGTTGCGTTCCTCGTCATGTGATGTGCGGAAGGAGCTGCGGCGATGTGTGTTCCGGTCGTCCGATGAGTCTCTGCGGCGTGGAGGTGACAGATGGTAGTCATCCGATGAATATCTGCCCTCACCTCGTCCAGCCGAAGCGGAGCTCCGATGACGAAATCCATAATCCCGCCTGTCCTGTCGATATGCGTCCTCACGCTGGCGGTCAACCGTCATTTGTAGCTGATGAACTTTGTCCGCCAGCATTTCGATCGTGTTTGCCATTTTCTTGAAATCATCCCCCGTAGCTGAGTGGACTCCTTGAGGAGCAGGTGAAGGGAGCTGAGTAGACCACCCAGGTGAGACAGCAGGGTAAGCTGGCGTAGAAGAAGACTGCACCGGAGCTGGGGATGTGAACACTCTAGTAGCTTGGTGAGCAGCTTCAATTTGAATAGCCAACTGTAGCGCAGTCTCCAATGTTTTAACCCCCTGTTCATGACATCGCAGTTGGAGGTATGGGTCAAGTCCAGCAATAAAGCGTCTAAATTTTTCTCCCTGTTTAGCATTATCGCCATAAGTTGGAAAAGCTTCCTCGACCAGACGGCAAATTTCTGCAGCGAA
>JBBPBX010001140.1:53330-108881 GCA_038048925.1 Garcialebias charrua | reverse complement strand
GTGTGTGTGTGTACAGGTAGTCCTCGGGTTACGACAGTCTCGAGTTATGACGTTTCGTGGTTACGTCACGTATCTCATTAAAAAAATTATTTTTAAAAATTTAATTTGAAAATCCAGTTCCGGTTGTACTTCCTGTCTGAGACGGTAGAAGCAGTAGCTTGACACAGCAGAAAACCATAGAGGGAGGGAGACCCACTCTGGTTTCACAGCAGAAACGGCAAAGCACTGGACAAGTACAGCAGAGCTGGACCTGAGAAGCACTGAGCTAACATGCTAACAGTCCTTACTTTTAACACTCTGGACCTCGCGAAGTATAGTTAGCCTCAGATGTTGGAAGAGCACCGAGCTAACATGCTAACAGGCCTTACTTTTAACACTGGACCGTGCAAAGTACAGGCAGCCTCAGATGTTGGAAGAGCAATGAGCTAACATGCTAACAGACGGAGGAAGGCTTCTCCAGCTCCCAGTAAGAAATTAATTCTTTTTTCCCTTAATTATGGCTCCAAATGTATGTGTTGTTTGATAATTATGTAGGGTACTATGTTAGGATAGGCTAAGTGCTTTGTCAGAGTAAGAGTACTTTTATTAACATTGCACAAGTTTGCACCAGTACAACGTGAATATGTACGCACAGTCATCCTGAAGGGAGCGAGTGTGTGAAGCTGCTGCTATCGGACCATATGAGACATCATATCACATTATGTTCTTCAGCGCGGCCTCTCCCATCCGTATCGGGATGAAGGTCAAAAGTGTAAAAACAAGGAAAGAACCATGAGGGTCACAGCGTTGGTATTAAAAAAAGATATATCACATTTTGTCTTTCATGACACCATATGAGACAGAAAAAACTATACCAGAAGCACATTTAAGACAATCACATGTTGCATTTTGAGACTGAGGCAGTGAGATTTCTGTCCATGAGACATTCCAGATAGCAAACAGTTCTGAGATGTAACCAGCCGGCCTCCGATAACGCTCATAGAAAAGTTCTCCGGGGGGGGGGGTAGCGGTAGGTGCAGCTGTTTGCCTCAGTAAAACACGTCTCAGGAGAAATTTGATATCCAGCCTTTTCCAAGGCTGTTTAGGGTAAGTCAGATAAGGATTACAAATATTTTTCACTTCAGGCAGACAGTATAATTTCCTTCAGCCTTGAGTCCTGCTGGGTAACTCTGATATGGTCCAATTCGGGACTTTTTCCACTGATCCAAGCTGTGGCCCTTAGATGTTGACCAGTATAGTGTCAAGAGTTCCAATCCGAGTGGATGTTCACCTTCCGGATTAGCTCGTAAACAGCTGATTTCCGAGGTCACGGCGCAGATCAGATCGGGTGCTCCAGCATTAGGTCTTGCTAAATCTCATTTGCCGATAGGCCAGTGCTCCACAAACGCCAAAAAAAGCAAAGCGTTGCCATCGTAACTCCAATTTAATCCAGATTTTTCACGACCCCTCAGAGCACATAGAGAGCGAGACGCTCATCATTCCATCGGAATCCATGGTGTATATCCTCTCGTTTCGTCTGCGGGGATGGGCCGGCTCCCCCGTGCCTTGCCTTTTGTTGAAATCTTTCAGTAGAATTGATTGCCCATCCATTGATTGCCCATCCCAATCCATCTTAATCTTCATTCGAGGTACTTCATGAGAAGCTGCAGACAAGACAAAAAGCCGCACGGGGGGGAGGGGGGGAGGAAAGGACAAAAGCGACTGCCTCCTTCATCTGCCAGACAGAAACTACTGTACATGTACAGGTAGTCCCCGACTTACGAGCGCTCTGACCTACGAGGTCCCGGACTTACGAGCATGCATCTGACAGTCACCAAGCACTTAGCCTATCCTAACACAGTTTTTAAAGATGAAGGAATAAGTTGAATTGTCTCCCTTTCACATAAAGGGAGCAAGCTCCTTATGGAGCCTGCAGGGAGGAGGGAGACAATTCAACTGACTCCTTCATCTTTAAAAACTGTGTTAGGATAGGCTAAGTGCTTGGTGACTGTACAGTACTGTACATTTATCTATTTATAAATAAAAAACAATAAAAAATAAAAATACTGTATATACTGTATATTTTTAATAAATAGATAAATGTACAGTACTGTACAGTCACCAAGCACTTAGCCTATCCTAACACAGTTTTTAAAGATGAAGATGAAGTTGAATTGTCTCCCTCCTCCCTGCAGGCTCCATAGGGAGCTTGCTCCCTTTATGTGAAAGGGAGACAATTCAACTTATTCCTTCATCTTTAAAAACTGTGTTAGGATAGGCTAAGTGCTTGGTGACTGTCCAGTACTGTACATGTATTCATTTATAAAAAAAATAAATAAATAAAAAAAAATATATATATATTATTATTATTTATTTTTTTTACTATGTGATCCTACTTACGAATTTTTGACTTACGAGCGCCCCCTAGGGACGGAACTCGCTCGTAAGTCGGGGACTACCTGTATATGGGGTAACGGTACACGTGGGTGTACCAAACCGTTTCGGTACGGCACGTTCGGTTCAATCCACCTGTGTACCATTTTGGTTATTTTTTCACTTATTAAACGTTATTAACGGTAGAATATATGCGCCACGGAACTCAAAATTCCTAGGCGAGTTTCGCATGGCGCTATTATCTTGCAGCACGCGTAGCATTAACAGGCTAGCTTCTATTGTGGTCTCCTGTTTGTTAACTTTATGGCTTTCTTGTTAAAAGACGAGCGCAAATCCAAAACTGTGTTTGGACGTTGTTTCATGGAGATTAGGTCTGCAGCAGCAACGCGTCTAACTTTTTAACGGACTTGAAACAACGTCATCCGAACGTGAACTAAGAAAATCAGCTTGCAAACACCGAACAGCAGCAGCATTTAAACAACCTTTATCAGGTAATTCAGATCAGTCCAGAGCAATAACACAAACTGTAGGAGTTTTTAAAGCTCTGAATCTACGTCTGAAATGTTGTTGATATGCAAGCTTTAAAGTTCTTGAGCGTCGCTATGACAACCCATCACGTCAACGCTTCAGTCTAAAAGTTCAGCACTTTATGAAAAAACTAAAACTGAAAGTTATGCAACATACTTTCTATGGGAATTGCACCCTTGCGTGATTACCTGAAGGAATATACTCACACCTTTACGGCAGGGCGTCACCGCCGCGCCTGAGGCCCCACCCTCGGGGTACTTAAGCGGCTGACGCCCGTCCATCTTTCTCTAATGCCGGTTACCCACTGCACAACTCGAAACGCGCCTGCCGTCCCCTTTTGGCCGCTTGACAGGGTCCCACTGAACCACTGAACACCGTCTGATGACGTACACTAGGGGGTAGCAGAGGGAGGGGTCTCTGGCTTGTTTTCCGGGTTCAGTTGTTGTGTAAACTGCACCTCCGACGGTCTTCGATGAGATTAAAACTTTTTTTTATGTTTGGGGTGATCTACACTGGAGAGGACAGCAGCCTGTCAGCAGCAACTGTAAAAATGCCACGTTTCTTACCGGAGTTTGGTTCCAATTCCTGGAGGCTGGATCCGGTAAGTTTAAAAAGTAAAAAAAAAGTCCCGTTGTGGTTGTGTAATCAGATAGCAGAGGCTCTCTCGACTGTTTGCTGGACGCGTCGAGAAGCCAGAGATCGAATTTTATGGCGTTGGCAGTTCGACGCCGACGCGCGCGTGCGTGTGCAGGCTGCCCCCGCGCCGCTTCGATCACTTGAATCGCGCCGCTTCCTTGTTCGCCGTCACTCCACGCGTCTCCTCCATAGACTTTGAATGTAAACCGGCCGCTTCGGCCGCTCGACAAAGGGGGCAGTGGGTAACAGGCATCAGATTGCACTTCACCGAGCTTTCAGCATTGAAAGGGCCAGATATGTTGCACCTCGTTCCCTTCCTTCAGGGAACATGAGTTATGGTGCATAACTTTCAGTTCCCTTTCAGTTGGTCTCTCGGGTACTTGCTATGGGAACATAATTCATTCACGCCCTTGAAATGCTAAGCAAAGTGCATGTGAGAACATCTGCCACAAAGACAGGGATCTCCTAGCTGCTTTCTGCAGGGAATGTAGGAATTACAGGTAGTCCCCGACTTACGAGCGCTCTTACTTACGAGGTCCCGGACTTACGAGCATGCATCTCATTAAAAAAAAATATATATATATTTTTTTTTACTTTTTTTTTTTTTTAATAAATGAATACATGTACAGTACTGGACAGTCACCAAGCACTTAGCCTATCCTAACACAGTTTTTAAAGATGAAGGAATAAGTTGAATTGTCTCCCTTTCACATAAAGGGAGCAAGCTCCCTATGGAGCCTGCAGGGAGGAGGGAGACAATTCAACTGACTCCTTCATCTTTAAAAACTGTGTTAGGATAGGCTAAGTGCTTGGTGACTGTACAGTACTGTACATTTATCTATTTATAAATAAAAAACAATAAAAAATAAAAATACTGTATATACTGTATATTTTTAATAAATAGATAAATGTACAGTACTGTACAGTCACCAAGCACTTAGCCTATCCTAACACAGTTTTTAAAGATGAAGGAGTCAGTTGAATTGTCTCCCTCCTCCCTGCAGGCTCCATAGGGAGCTTGCTCCCTTTATGTGAAAGGGAGACAATTCAACTTATTCCTTCATCTTTAAAAACTGTGTTAGGATAGGCTAAGTGCTTGGTGACTGTCCAGTACTGTACATGTATTCATTTATTTAAAAAAAAAAAAAGTAAAAAAAAAAAATTATTATTATTATTTTTTTTTTAATATGTGATCCTACTTACGAATTTTTGACTTACGAGCGCCCCCTAGGGACGGAACTCGCTCGTAAGTCAGGGACTACCATGTACATGCTAGGAGGAAACGATGTCAAATGTAAAAACATCAACATGATGTTTCTACTGGACATACATATATATATAACACCAGCTAGAGACAGCGCAAGCATGCTCTATCAGTGTGAAAACCTGTCCTCCCTTTTCCCGTTGGAACATCCTGAGAAACAGGAGGAGAAATGGACCCGTCATGTCACTAGAAACTGGGTGACAGATGTGTAGGTAGAAAATCCAGGCCAAGCACAGGGCAACCTCACAGGTCCTTTTTAACTTTGGAATGTCGTATTTGTATGCTTTGGGACAAAGCAACCAAAGCCTTAGGTTCTCAGCTGGGCCCCTTCAGAGGCCAGGCTGAAAGTTGCCATAACTCTGGACGTGGGTGTAAGAGTTGTCCACGTTCCTGAGTCAGCAGGTCCCGATGAGGGGACAAATGCCATGGTATCCCGGATAGCATTGAAACCAGTTCAGGGAACCACGTTTTCTGTGGCCATCTGGGGGCTATAAGAATCAAGGAGAGAGCCCCCTTACGTACCCGTTCCAATATCGCCCCGATAAAGGGACATGTGGAAACGCATAGTAGAGCACCCCTGGTGGCCAATCATATGCCAGAGCATCCCTACCCAATGGAGCATCTGCTTCCCTCAAGGAGAAGTAAAGATCACAGTGTGAGCTAGCCTTGCAAGCGAACAAGTCCACAG
This sequence comes from Garcialebias charrua, assembly GCA_038048925.1. Classification (NCBI taxonomy): domain Eukaryota; kingdom Metazoa; phylum Chordata; class Actinopteri; order Cyprinodontiformes; family Rivulidae; genus Garcialebias; species Garcialebias charrua. The sequence goes on along the minus strand of JBBPBX010001140.1, from coordinate 103,392 downwards.
AGGCTCTCCCAAATCGTGACCAGACCTGTTCCACAATCCGTGTGTTCAGGCTCCATTCTAACGCCAGAAGAGGACCTCTTGAGAAGGCGTCCGCTCCATAATTTAGTTCACCAGGGACATGAGTCACCCTGAGTGACAAGCTCCTTGGAGCACACCTTGTGAGCATCCTATGCGCCAGTCCGAGGAGGGTCTGGGACCTTGTCCCTCGCTCTTTGTTGATAAAGTACACTGTGGTCCTGTTATCTGATTTCACCAGGATATGTTGTCCAGCAATCAGACCTTTGTTGAAGAAGTATTTTAATGACAGGAATACGGCCAACAATTCCAGGAAGTTGATGTGTAATCTTGCTTCCTGTTCGTTCCAAAGGCCACGGGTGTTCTGATTTCTACAGATCGCCCCCCATCCTGTTTTTGAGGCGTCCGTCGTGATGACCACACGAGACGACACCCTTCCCAGTGGGACCTCTTCCATGAAAAGGGACACATCCCTCCAGGGTTCCAGAGCCTCCAGGCACCCTGAGTCTATCCTAACCTCTCCCGCCTTATTAGGCAGGTCAGGCTGTAATTGCTAGTTTAGCCATAGCTGCATGGGCCGCATTTTCAGTAATGTGTGTGGCACACAAGGAATGGCTGCTGCCAAGAGGCCTAAAATGCGTTGGCAGGTTTTCACAGGGACCCGATGGTCCGTTTTAAATCTATCCAGGCAACGGCTGATAGAGGAAACTCGTTCCTTCGAGAGCCATGCTTTGTACTGGACGGTGTTGACCTGTACTCCCAGAAATACGGTAACCTGTGATGGAGTCAAACCGCTTTTTTGTAGGTTTATGATAAAACCAAGAGACTCCAAGTGAGAAATCACCCTATAGGAGTGTGACTGGGCCTGCTTTCTGCTCTCAGACAGAATCAGCAGGTCATCCAAGTAATTCATGACCCTGAGTACTTGATTCCTAAGAGGGGTCAGAGCTGCGTTACTACGAACTAGCAAATACAACCTGACCTGCCTAATAAGGCGGGAGAGGTTAGGATAGACTCAGGGTCCAGGCATTTAGTAAATGTACGCGGAGCAGTCTTTAAACCAAACGGTAAGGCTTTGAATTCATAAGCATTTCCCTCGAAGGCAAAGCGGAGGAACTTTTTGTGTTTCCTCCATACGCCTATATGGAAATAGGCGTCTTTTAAGTCCATTGTACACGCGTAGTCTCCAGGTCTCACAGACCGGAGAACTTGCCGCAATGTAAGCATCTTGAACTTAAATGTTTTAATCCTTTTGTTGAGAGCCCTGAGATCCAGAATTGGTCTCAGGGAATGATCCTTTTTGGGCACCAGGAAGTACTTGCTGTAGTTGCCAGAGCGTAGCTTGTGTCCTAAGACCAAACTAATCACTCCCTTTTGCAGCATTGTCGAAACTTCCTCCCTCAGCACGTGTGCACGTGTAGGGTTGATTCTAGATTGCAACATCCCTGTGAAGCGGGGCGGTCTCTTTGAGAATTGCAACTTGAGCCCATGACATATCGTTGTCATGACCCAATCATTTGGTAGACACGCCTTATAGGTAGGCATGTAACGGTACTTGTGGGTGTACCGAACCGTTTCGGTACGGCACGTTCGGTTCGGTCCACCTGCTTACCGTTTCGGTTATTTTTTCACTCATTGAACGTTAATATATGCGCCGTGGAACAAATTTTCCTGGGCGCGTTTTAGCACGGAGCTATTATCGCGCAGCCCTTAGCCGTTAGCTTCTCACTGCGGTCTCCTGTTTTGGAACGTTTCTTGTTAAAAGACGAGCGCACACATCCAAAGCTGTGTGGACGTTGTTTCACAAGACTGGATCTGCAGCAGCGAACGTCTCACGTGAACGCGCTTGAAACTACGTCATCGGAATGTGAACGAAGAAAAAGCAGCTTGCAACCGCCAACAACAACAGCTGCTGCATTTAAACTACTTTTATCAGGTAAATAAATCAGATCAGTCCAGAGCAATAACACAAACTATGAGTTTTTAAATCTATGATTCTAAGTCTGAATGTTGTTATATGCGCAGACTTTAAAGTTATTCATCCTCGCTACGAACACCCATCACTCAAAAAGTTCAGAACTTTATGAAAAAACTAAAACTTATGTTGTCAACAAGCCCTGGAGCAAAGCCCTGCCCTAATGATGAGTGAGAGATTCAACCGTTCAAGAAGAGGTATTGTTTTTTAATTATTATTATCTAAATAATCTTTTTTATTCAAAATCATAATCTTATTAACTTGTTTTTATTTATTTTTTTGTGTTTTATTTCCAATGTGGGATAGAGGTAGCTGCTCTTTTCTTCCACTTCAGGGACAGACATCCACCAGAATCTGGTGACCAGATCACCTGCAGCTAAGAAGTGTGTGATGACTGAACTGAACTCTGAACTGTTTCAGCACCTGTCCCACCAAGAAGAGGTTGTGAGTACAGTAATGAGGACAAATACAGCCACACTGCTGCTACTAGACAAAAACTTGATTAGTTAGATTGTAAACAGTCTGCTGCTGCTTATTGTTCTGGATCTGACTGTTATTGTATTTATTAAGATTTTTATTATTGTTAAAATAGTTTTATTGTAGAGTGCTGTTTATTTAAAGGACAACACCCACCGTGACAATAACAATTCACCATATTGGAGAATTACTGTAGTAGAATATGATTTCTATTTTCATTTTTGCATTTGGGCCAGGCAAGTGGAAAAAAAAAAAAAAAAACAACGTATTGCCGGAGTTTTCCGGAAACCCCCCCGAACATTGCCGAACTCGTGATTCACGTAAAAAAAGGCTCCTCCCAAAAGGCAGAAGTCAGTTCACGATGGCGGCGGCTTATGAGAGTGATGAGGATTTCAGTGGAAGTTCCAGTGACTTAGACAATATTTTTAATGATTTATCTGCAAGTGATGGAGAACAAGATGTAGATGTCCAGACTGAAATTATTGATCAGCAAGGACCTTTACCGTACATGTATGAACCACGAAGAAGGCAAGAGGCAGCTCCCCCTGCAGAAGAGTCATCAGAGAACGCACCTTCTCGGATTGAAAACACGGACTGGTAAACTATGTTCCAGTAGCCTTTTTCAAACAAAAATTATTTATTTGAGTAAACAAAAAATGGATTGTAAGGACCATTTGCCTAGAAAACGTATTTGTCCATCTGTTCCCTCTTTTTTTCTCTGCATTACCTTACGGAAATACACCCCCTCCCCCCGCGCCCACACCCGCACTACTGTCGGAGTGATGCTAAATTGTGTTTACCTTACAACTCCACAGCGATAAATAAAAAGATAAAAACAAAATCGCGTTGATTTGAGGAGAGTGAGGGATTACACTCTGTGTGTCCTCTGTGTGTCCACTGCTACAAGGGGCACGCTCAGATGTAAGGATGGAGGAGCAAAAACAAACAGCGTTTGGGTGTGTGGGATGTGTGTGTGTGAGAGCTGATAAGCTACTATCCAAAAACAGGAGGAAAAGGGACTATTAGCTTATCTTCTTTTCAATCAAAATCTGAAGTTGTTATTGTCAACCTTATAAAGTTGTGCTTGTTAACTGTACAAATGTAAAATAATAACAAATTAATAGAAATTACTGTAGGGCTGTTATGAAACTATTGATTGTTCCCCCACCCCCACTATAACTGATCGTTTTACATATTTCTAAATATGTTTATATATATATATCTATATATATATATATATATATTATTTGTGAATTACATGTATTCATATATATTTTTTTTCTTCTTACAAGGTGTCTGTGCAGTAACTGCGCTGTGATGGACCAAGAATTGGAGTGTGTCTGCTGTCACGAAATCAGCTGTGTGTTTGAAACGATGATGAGCATCCAGTGCATGTTCCATTTGTTCAGATTCGACTGCATCTGGTATAGTTACAAGTGTCTCATCTGCTGATGTTATTGGCTGAGTGGATGAGTGAAATGATGGGTCCATGAAATGATAATCATCCTCATCCTCTTCATCCTCTGATCCCACCTTGCTTCCTTTTTTTTCTGTTGTTTTCCTTTTAGATGCATGTGTCCTATAGTTTCCAGTGGCAAGTGATCACAAGCCAAGATGTGATCCCTGAGTGTCTTAGATGTTCCTTTTCCAGGTCTTAACTCATACACAGGGACATATTTTCCCATTTGTCCAACCACAGTCTGAATGGTGTTCTCCCAGTAATTTCTAAGCTTACCAGGACCACCACAAGGACGGAGGCAAGTTCCTCACTAGCACCTGGTCACCTGGAAACAACATTGAGCTCCTTACTTTAGGGTCGTAGATCCTTTTGTTTCTTTGGGCAGATTTTTGTGCATTTTCCTGTGCAATGGTATAAGCCTGCTGCATTCCCACTCTTAGCGTGATGATCATAGCTTCCTGTTTCTGTTGCTGTCAGTGGGCAGTCCTGTTGGGTTTGAAATGTACCGGGATTTTGTGTTTGGAGAAAATCCTTCTGAGTTTCTCAGATGCTCCAGCCTCTTAAGGGATGACAATATTTTTGCTTCTGTTGTTCTCCTTTTCCTGTTAAGTGGTTTAGCTCCTCGGATGAGAAGCGAAACTTCTTCGGTTACAAATAAAGTCCAGTTGTTTTTGTCTAGAACTTTTTCGAATTTACACAAAGTAACTAAAATCAGCTTAACGCTGATCACAAGATAATTTGCAACAAATGATCTGAATGGAATGAAATGGAACTGAGAAGAAATGCGGAAGAATGAAAATCTTTTTTTTACTTTTTTTGGCACCTTAAGTACATTTTTCATTGTTTAGTTAGGCTACAGCAAGTGTATACGGTACTTACAGTAAGTGCTTAGCTGATACTTCACACAACAAGTGTACAGCTTTGTTTACATGGCTTCTATACTGTATGTCTTTGATTTGTGAAAGTGATTTAAAGAAAATGCATATTCTTCTGGGCTACTGTCAAAATACTACAAAACTCAATTTAACTAGAAAAACAATTCCATTTTCTGCACAGATGCAACATAAATGCTAAAAGCTGAATGAATGCAGAAATTGAGGTTGAAACTTAACGTTAAAACCAGTAAAACAGAAATTAAAATGAGCAGAGCAAAACTAAATTGAGCAGAACAGTGAAGACATTAGCTAAAAGCTAAAACTAAAGTGTTAACTAAAAGCCCAACCAGCAAAAGATTAGTAAAAATAAATAAATAAACTAAAACTAGTTAAGTCATAGATAAGAGCTCAAATAGGCAAAAACATTAGTTAAAAGAAGCTCAAATAGGCAAAAACATTAGTTAAAAAAAGCTCAAATAGGCAAAAACATTAGTTTAAAAAAAGCTAAAATTAGCAAAACCTTAGCTAAAAGTTACATTTATCAATAAAGAAGCTAAAATCTACCGGTAATCAAAGCTTAACTACAGCTAAATGCTAAACCATAGCTAAAAGTTAGGAGACAATAGCTGAAGCCTTAAAAGGCAAAACAAAATGGAGCAAGAGTAGATTTTGGGGAACAATTTTTATTGATTTTTTTTAATCGGGAGTTTTTCAGTGTGATTTCCAAGAGTTTTGCATAAAATTAAGGGGTGAAAAGTAAACTACCCACATCTGCCTTCACCCTATTGCCCCCACCGTGAACCCTTGAGCAAGTTCCTAAAACCTCCAGCTGCTCTCCGGCCACCTCAGATGGCAGCCCTCCTCTCCATGGAAAAGATGCAGAGAATGAATTTCCCCACTGGAGATTAACAACGTAAACATCATCATCATCATTATTATTATTATTTCTATTATTTTTATTATTATTATTGAATTTTTTTTCTAAATAAAGTTAAATCATTCAAAACGTATAACACAGAAATACTAAAAAGCAAGAGTGGTGGTGCAGAGGTTAAGAAGGTGAGCTTGTGATCGGAAGATTGCCAGTTCAAGCCCCGGTACCGACAACATCAAAAATGTGGGTGGGATAAGTGAAGCTGTCACACCTGTCTCCACCCTCATCTGCCCCACTCTGGGCCCTTGAGCAAGGCCCTTAACCCACACCATCTGCTCCCCCAGGTATCCTAGATAGCAGCTCTCTGCTCCACACAGGCTGTGGTAGCTCGGTGCTCTGTGGTTGTGTCAGGAAGGGCATCCAGCGTTAAAAAAAAAAAAATTGACAAGTCATTGTGCAACTTAGTTTGCTGTGGCAACCCCCTGATGAAGGGAAAAGCCGGAAAAAATAAAAATAAAACAGATATACTAAAAAGTTAATAAAAATTGATAAAATAATTGTTAAAATATCACAAAGCAAGAATGTAGCTTAACTAAAAAAAGAAGAAACTCAGATCGGAAAATATGCCTTTGAAAGTTGGTCTATTTTGTACTTTTATCCCAATAACTTGAGCATAATTCATTCAACCTTTATTTAGGCAGGTTAATCCCATTGAGCCTCGAGGACTCATTTACAAGAGAGACTTGGCTACAAACTAAAGAATGATGACAACAGCAACAGTAGATTTTCCTTGGACAATTAACAATAGACAATCATAAGAGAGGCATACAGAGTTTTAACAAGTTAAAACAAAGATGTCAAAGTAGCAAAACAGACAGATTATATTATATTATTATAATTATACTGTATATAATGATTATATATAATGAAGGAGTGGCATTTTGAGTTATCTGTGCTCTAAACCTAGGCACTTTCATACGGATACATATTTTTAATACACTCGTATTCCTCTCATTTTAATTTAATACTCTGAAATAGCAGTTATTTTGAGGCATCTATCAAACAAAGAGTGATGATGACAACAGCAACAGTGGATTTTCCTTGGACAATCAACAATAGACAATCACAAGAGAGGCATACATTTTTTAACAAGTTAAAACAAAGATGCTGGTGAAGATTCTGTCATCCAGGACATGATAAAATCAAAAAAGGTGTTCAATAAACAACTGGACTTTATTTGTAACAGAAGACGTTTCGCTTCTCATCCATTCTCTCATTCTTTTTGAGAAAGCTTCTTGGATGAGAAGCAAAACGTCTTCTGTTACAAATAAAGTCCAGTTGTTTCTGTATTGAACACCTTTTTTTAATTAAAACAAAGATGTCATAGTAGCAAAACAGACCGATTATATTATAATTAGGCCTATATATAATAATATATTGAAGGACATCTGAGAGGTATTTTGAGTTATCTGTGCTCTAAACCTTTAGGCACTTTTATACGGATTTATACATATTTTTAATACACTTGTATTCCTCTCATTTTAATTTAATACTGTGAAATAGCAGTTATTTTGATGCATCTATCCGACACCATCGATGGAAGTTTTCCCACAGCTGTTATTCTGAAGGCCTGAATGGAAGAGTACGGTCCTGCGCTGCTGACAGACATCACATGAGCAGGTGCAGGGAACACGGAAATGTCTGAAATTCTCGCGATGTGATTGGTTGTTTGCGGAGAGCTCTACGGAATCTGATTGGCTGCCCGGGAATGGGGGCGTAGCTCGAAGGGAAAATTTGCAGGAGTACGTCAGACCACGAGAACGCCCCGTGCCGGTGTGTGCCATGACGTCAGAGGACTCACGCTGCATATAAACCGAAGAGCCTCGCGGTTTGATTCAGAGCAGTGAATCTAATCGAGGCTCTTTTGAATGTTTGACTGAGTTTTTGTCTCAGAAGTTCATCCTTATTTTCTTCAGCTGGCGTTGACGAGACAAGAAAAGAAGATGAAGTACATTATAGGAATTGGCGGGTATGTGTCTTTTTTAAATTATAAAGTAGTGCTCTTTTTTTTTCTTTCTGTGCGTAAATATCTCAAATACTGTATCAAACGTGTAGTTTAGTCTGTTTGAAACTAACTCAGCTCAATGGACTTTAAATAGTACTTTACAATTAAAACAGTCCGTTGTTTGGTTATTGTTAGCCAAAATGCAGGTTTGTCCGAATAAATTGTCTGTTAGATTATATTTCTGAAACTTGTAAATGGCAGATAATCTAATCTGAGTGGAGTTTATCAGCCGCGCGCCAGAAACGTCTTTAAATCCACTTCCGGTCTGTTTTGTTGTCATGAATCGAGCGGGACTTTTAAATTTTCACCGCCTGATCCGGTTCAAAAGTGGAGGGAGATCTACATTTTTACCCTTTTACACCCACAATGTTGCTTAATTCATACATTTACTTACTTTACGTCGTTCTTTATCATAAATACATCTGTAAGCAGGAAGACGTGACTGTATGTTCTTATTTACTGGATTATTATGATTTGCATAGCAAACTAAGATGAATCCAAAGGGTGGTAACTTGTTTTTTTCCTGTCAGGGTTGTTTAATCCACATGCAATAATAAACATTTGATTAATTTTATTCTTTTACAGAGTCACAAATGGTGGTAAGACCACTCTGACAAATAAACTGATCAAGACTTTGCCCAACTGCTGTGTTGTGCACCAAGATGACTTTTTCAAGGTGAGTTTATTATATATTTATTAGGAAGTGAGGAAGTTAATTAATGGTATGTTTGGCTTCATTTCCTTTTCACGAGCACTGCTTGAGTTTTATGTGAGCAAAGTTGGAGGTCCTGCTTTGAGTAGCCTTCCTCCCCCTACGCTTTTGCATTCTCCCATTTCCATACCCCTTTCTTTCTTTGTTGCATGATCCCCCAGCCTATCCTGGGAATATACTACAGGTAGTCCTCGACTTACGAGGGAGTTCCGTTCCTACGTGGCGTCGTAAAGCGAATTTCGACGTAACTCAAAACATACGTCCAAACTGCACCTTATACGTACAGTACTTTATTTTACCAAGCACTTAGCCTATCCTAACACAGTACCCTGCATAATTATCAAAAAACACATACATTTCAGAGCCATAATGAAGTGAAAAAAAGAGTTACCATATTCGTCGGTCTTTAACACGCTCCCGTGTATAATACGCTTTGACCAATTATTGCCAATAAACCAGAAAAAACCGCACATAATACGCTTAGGTGTTTAATACGCATCTATTATGCGTCACCGCGACGTCAGCGCCTCGTTTGCCCTGCTTAAAATGGCGGCGCCGGCGACAGAAGCGTCGGCACGGAAGGACTTTACAAGATTAAAACGGTAAAAACATATTTCTTAGCTGACGTTATAGCACAAGGGTTCCTGAGCTTAACCGTTCCTTAATCAATTCACGAAATAGTCAAATCTGCTGAATTTAAATTGTTTCGGTTTGACTTTTTCCAAACAGCCTCGGGGGCGCTACGAAAATAAATTATAAATAAATCGAATTTTATCTCAAATGTCTTCTACAGGTCAACAGTCTGTAAATTGAAGCCATATAATTACACTCTGTAAGCAGAAAAAATATCCACCGAGTGGTTTCTGAGCTGTTTATCTAAACAGTAGGTATCTGTTTATGGTAGCTAACAGCTAACATGCTAAAAGCGATTTTTTTTTTTAGCTCTAAATATCTTCTGCAGCTAACAGGTTGTAAATGACCACCAAATAATTACACTCTGTAAGTTTCAAGAAAATCCGCGGTGTGGTTTATGAGTTATCTTGCTAAAAAAAATGCTAACAACAACACAGCTAAATGGTAGCTACCTCCAGCGCAGGGAGCCAGGCAGCGACATTCAGTCCGAGCAGAGGAGGCTTTTTTCAGACACATGACGGTCGGTGGACTTTCTGGAAGTGTCCGCTAGTGGACAAAAGTGGCACTGCACCATTTTAGGCCAAAATGAAAAACTGTGAATCAGAGCCAAAAATGGGTCTAAAAATATGGAGAAAAATCCATATATAATACGCAGGACATTCAAATTAGCAAAAAAAACCCTGCGTATTATATACTGACGAATACGGTAATTTCCTACTCTGGAATGTTGGTGAAGCCATTCCTTTGTTCCTCCCTCCTCCGGATTCTCCATTCGTTTACGTTGTAAAACCGCCGTCCATAAAACGGCTACTTTTCCACAGCTGCTGCCTGTTTCTGCCTGTCCGGCTTGCTCCAACAAGTTTTGTTTTGTTTTTTGAATGTCCAGAGGACCAGACTTAGCTTTTTTAGAGAGTACAGGGCAGCTGTAGCCACCACAGCTAGCAAAACGGGAAGCTGGAAACTGCGTAAATCAGCTTCAAAGTAAAAATATTTTAAATGGAGATGTGTGTCGTAACCCCGAAACATCGTCACTCGAGGCCGTCGTTCATTCATTCATTCATTCAACCTTTATTTAGTCAGGTAAATCTTTTGAACCTCATGGGCTCATTTACGAAAGCGACCTGCTAAAACTAAAGAACAATCGTAAGTCGAGGACTACAGTACCTGTGTGTATATATATATTCTTCTTGTACCTGACTAACAGATATTTTCTATCCATCTTTTTCTGCATTTCTCAAGTCTCTTACTTCCCCCAGCTTTGATCTTTTTAGTTGCATCAATTTGCACACTTGCCCTTGCTTTTGCTTTTACCCATTAACTTCCTCTCCATGCTCACTTGTTTGGCCTCACTACTTTGGCATGCGAGTGAGATCTGCAAGTGTTCAGAGCTGTGAGGTTGCAGTTGTTTTATTGGTGACTGTTATTTCAGAAACCCGATCAAATAGAAGTCGGGGAGGACGGCTTTAGGCAGTGGGATGGTAAGACTTCACTGAAGACTGCCAGTGACTCATTGTTTATCTTAATATTTACATACCGGTACTGGTCCCTTTATTAAAAAAAAAAAAAAAAAGTAGACCCCATCCTCCTCAGTTGCATACATAGTGGCTAAAACGTTCCCAGTATTTTATTTACAGTAGCTTTCAAACAACAAACACTTTCCTTATAAATTACAGCTTTCGTTTTAGTTTGTTCTGATCTTTTTTTATGTTTCTTTCCATTATTTCTCTCACTTATTGCCCACAGTGATCACAGCTTTGGACATGGAGGCCATGACCAACACGATAAGAGGCTGGATCGAGAACCCTGTGAAGTTCGCTCGCTCCCACGGCGTCGCTCTGTCTCCTGCCCCTGACATGGCCACGCCCGACGAGCAGATCCACATCCTGATTGTGGAGGGCTTTCTGCTCTACAACCACCTGTAAGACGTCTTTTAGTGTCGTTTAAATTGCTGCTCTTTTAGTTTCATTTGAGCCAAAGCAGAAAAGTTTACACCTTCTGTGAAAATACCAAAATGTGTGAGAAGGTTATGTAGAAGCTCGTTTTACTCATGGTGAAGTACAGCTAGATTTAAGTCTACTACATAATGTAGTAGACCAGCATGGTGACCTTAATGACACCCATCTAATGTCAAAGTCAACTTTATTGTCAAAACTGCAATATGTACAGGACATACGCAGGATTGAAAATGCATTTCTCTCAGTCCCTCGGTGCAACAGTAACTATTTAAACACTAAAAATACTAAAACATTTAATAAACATAAGCATAAAATGAAATAATAAAAGTGTAATACTGTCCTGAGTTTTTGCATAGTAGTATAAAAGTATGAAAAGTTACACCAACACTAAAACACTAAACATTTAATAAACATAAGCATAAAATGAAATAATAAAAGTGTAATACTGTCCTGAGTTTTTTGCATAGTAGTATAAAAGTGTAAAAAGTATATCTATAAAATAAAATGAAGGTTCTGGCATTGACATTTGTAATAGAGTGACAAAGCAGCATATGAAGTTAATGTACACAGTATATGTATGAGGTAGTTGATATTGGTATAGAGGTAAAGTGGCATATGCAATAAGGCTAGTAAAAAGAATATATATATCAGCAGTAGTGTAGATATAAAAAGTAGTGTAAATGTAAACAGTAGTAATGAATGTAAACAGTAGTACACTTACTATTTTATGCTTGTTTATTAAATGTTTTAGTGTTTAGATGGTTACTGTTGCACCGAGGGATTGAGAGAAACGCAATTTCGGTCCTTTGTATGTCCTGTACGTATTGCAGTTCTGACAATAAATTTGACTTTGACTTTAGTAATGAATGTAAACAGTAGTAATAAATGTAAACAGTGAATGTAAACAGTATGACTATAGGCAGTAATGTAATACAAACATTAGTGCAAATATGAAAAGTAGTGCAAACTGAATGAGCACATGACCGTGAGTTGAGTGAATAACCCGTTTTGATGACACAGTCGTTTTGATGTCATTAGATGGGTGTCATTAAGGTCATCATGCTGGTTTTACACGCTCACACACGTTCACGAACAGCTAGCAGATTTGAGCAGCTCCTGAACTTAAGAGATAAGAGCTTCGACAGAAAGAGACCTTCAGAGGGGAGACGGGGTGGTCTGTGCGCTGTACTTGTGACGAGTGTCGAATATGCTGTAGGGATATAGATAAGGACTAGTATGAGCAGTTGTGTAACTACCGTTTTGGCATTGAGCATGCTACCGTATGTGACTTGTGTTGTACCCTTTTCTGTCCTTTAGGCCCCTGCTGGAGGTCTTTGATAAGTGCTACTACATTGCAGTTCCGTACGAAGAGAGCAAAAGAAGAAGAAGGTGAGCTAACAGTTTAATTGTATTCATTTGTTTCCCGATATTTCTGCTTTGGAAGAATATCAAATGATTATTATTGTTGTCCTTTTTTAGTACGAGACAGTACACCGTCCCTGACCCTCCCGGCCTGTTCGATGGCCATGTTTGGCCCATGTACCTGAAGCACAGGAAAGAAATGGAGGACTGCTGTTTGAGTATAGGTGTGTTTGCTGCTGGTTTGTGTGCATAAAACTTCCCTGGGCTTTTGGTGCCGTGTGTTTCAGGACAGCTGATGAACTGGTTTTCTTCTGGTGTGTTGCAGAGTACCTTGATGGGTTGAAAACCAAAGAGGAGATCTACAACCAGGTGTATGAGGACCTTCAGAACAACCTGCTTAATCGTTTATAGGTAAAGCTTTTTAAACCGGCGTTTTGGAGTGTCATGTGTAAAATGCAAAAAACTGTCTGACCTTGGTGATTTTTTTAATTTAAATTTTTTTTTTCTTCCAGCATCAAGTCTTCACACCTGTACAGACTTTGTAAATAACGGATGATTCTTTTTTGACATGTACCTTTTTTGTGTGTGTGTGTAAATAGAAACAAGGTTAAATTATTGTGTCATGATGCCTTTTTTAAAATGTTTTTATACAAAAAAGTTTTTTTGTTGTTTCTCCTGCAAATTGATAGTTGAACTCATACCTTGATGTGTTCTGTTAAACCACTGACTTGTACTGGACCGTTTGACTGCCAGTTGCCCTCTACCAATAAATCCATTTGCTGTTGACGTGCAGTCAATCCAACGTCTTTGTGTTTGTTATTTTGTCCAGTGTGTGTAACATGAAACTGGTTGAAAATTTTAAATATCACCTAAATAAACAGTCATAAGTTTCTGACAATACATTGGACTCATCACAATTTCATTTTTTATTTTGGGAAGATGAAGCTTTCACAGGTGGCAGTCATACACAACATAATGCAGTGAAATGAGTTGTTTCTGCATCCAGATAAGGGCACACAAGGAATTCAAGGAAAATGATTAAATAAAGAAAAATAAAACAATGTATATACGGTAATCCAGATCCATGCATTTTTTTAATTTAATTTTGGATAATTTAAAATATTTTGCAGAAAATTCAGATGGGATCATGCAGCTTACTGCTTGTTAGATAGCTTTATATATTTTGCATAGCTGACATTTGAAGATAAAATGTCATTTTTACCTATCCAATGTTCTTAAAATACTGTCGCTTTATACACAAAATTCAGAGCTAATTTCCTGGGAGATATATTTCACATTTTTGGTTTGACTTACAAATTTGTTTTTTATTGGTTGAGAAAGACTCATGTTACTGCTCGTTTATTGTCTTCGTGTACAAAACAGGAAAATATGTGCTATACTGTATTGAAGCCAGATGAAGTGATAGACAAAAGGTTTGCAGTCCTTACATCTGTATATGTGAATTATTTGTCTTAAGAAGGGATATGTAAAATCACATGATAAAAATAAATGTCTCAAACATGTCATTAAATTCAAAGTTACATGGAAACGGCTGAAGTGACTGAAAATGGATCAACAGTAGTGACGTCCACAGAAGAGCCAGATGGGAAGAAAATAAAAACACTGAAAAGTGCAGAAAGAAGAAAAAAATTGTCTACTCATTTTAAAAAAAATATACTGTATATAACTTTAAACAAGCAACAACTTAGGCTTGAACATCTCCAAAGTAAAAACATACTGTAATAATAATTATTTTATTTAAAAGCGCCTTTCAGGACACTTAAACCAATACAGTTCAAACATCTGACAAATTCAAATATATAATACATAAAGATGATAAAATGCAAAATAATAAAAATACAGTATAGTAAAGTTAATGATAAGCTAGTCTAAAGAGATGTGTTTTCAGGGCTGTCTTGAACAGAGAAAGGGAGGTGGTGTTTCGAAGGTCTGGCATCGTTCACTTGGTACCATACTTACAACTTTAATTTAGTCGTCTTTTTAAACAAATTGTTTTTAGACATTTTTATGCTGATTAAACAATTAACGTTGAAACAGAAACTGTTCCGTTCCAGCAGAAGTTTTACAAAAATTGCACGTTTAAATGCTGAGCTTTGTCTTACTGCACTGCTTGATCCCCAATACTGATCTTTGGCTGCTCTAATTTTTCTTTGTCTTTTCAGTCACATTTAGCAACAGATAAATTTTTATATTTTCACCCAAACGTCTGAGATTCTAAGCTCATGTGATTCCACCATATTTGAACAGACTACAGCCGGCGTAGCACAATCGCATAACTTCAAGCTTCCAATGGATTTTGATGGGACTCCGCTTTTGTTTGCACTGAATGCGTACCCCACATCTGGAAAACTATGAACGCTTTCAAACTGCTCCATTTGATATAGTTCAGAATAACCTTTTACTGTATTTAATTACTGATGTCATACTTAGCAATAAATACCTTTAGATATAGCCAGTCATGTCTTTACCAACTCTTTGTTTTCATGTTTGTTTCAAGGGGTTTTGGGGACCCTCAATAATGAAGGTGATGAGCTGGTTTAAGAAAGTAGGCCATTGCAGATTTTAGAGCTTATCACATGCCAGACTTGCAATGTGATCCAATTACTGTATAATTTCTTATTTTTTTATTATTATTTTGAGCATGAATTAATTTCAAGGTAAGACCATTGGTTGCATTTGTATTAAAGTAGGAAGTTTTCAGTCTAAGCCTTCTCTCCTGGGTGTTTCCAAACATTGTAGCCCTAAAATAGCTGTCCTGTCTGCCTCAAGTGAATCCATTGACTAACCACGAGATTTAGGCTATTAACAGTAGATCAGAACCACATAAAGCAAAGGCACGTGAGGGTATGACTTTTCCTTCCATACTATATATAAATAGCTTGGAATAATTTGTTATTCCCCTGAAGGGGATGCCTCAACAGAGTAGGAATGATCTTCAGTTTCTAACACCACAGATAAATATAGAACATGTCTGGAAAGTGCATTTATTTGAGCGTCCTCTTTCTGAAGTGGGTAGAAGTTCAGTGATACCAGAGCCTGCTCACGCTTCAGCTTTAAAACCAGTCTGGGGTTATCGTTTTCCTCATGGAGACTGGGACACAGGAAAATGGGCTGTGACTCAGTTGAAACCGTTCTCTTCGCTCCATCTGTCATCATGACATCAGCGGTAGGTGAATACAATGTGTCATGCGCGTGTCGTATGGAGAACGGAGTGACAAGGTGAATATCGTGACAAGGTGATCATTGTGACGCCCTAACGGGTGGTCGAGGGCCGAACCACGCTGGCCTGGACCAGAGGCGCTAAAAATGACAGCAGTGTGTGCGAGGACAAACACACCAGAGGAAATAAAACGGCTCGCACTCAGACATCCATCCATTAGCTTTGCTCGCTTCTTCCTTTACAGGTGGCGGGAGTCACTGGTGCCCGTATCAAGCAGTCACTGTGCGAGAGGTGGGGGACACCCTGGACAGGTCTCAGTTCAACACAGGGACACATAGAGACAAATGAGACAAATCAACATTCACTGTCACTCACACCGAGGGACAATTTAGAGTTACCAATCAGCCTAACGTGCATGTTTTTGATCTGGAAACTGGTGTTTCCTCCAACTTTTGGAGAAAACCCACACATGAACAGAGACAACATGCAAGCTCCACCCAGAAAGGGCCCTGGGATTTGATCAGGCGACCTTCTCGCTGAAAGGCAACAACTCTACCATCTGAACCACCTGTGTCTCAGACAATAAAACCAAATTATTTCTGATTTTTCCCTCCAACACAGACCAGGGTGAAACAAGGACCAGGAGATCTTAAGCTGCTTTATAGTGAAAACAACCTTAGTTAGCCTCAACATTTTGTTTTCCTTCAGGGCAAACCTGACCTTGTTACTCCACATCTCGTTTGAAGTGTTAGCAAAATACCTTGATTAGATAGATTTTATTGAAACTATGTGAACGTAATCAATGGACGTGCAAATAAACATTTGGAGTCATATACATTATATATATATATAGGTAGTCCCCGACTTACGAGCGCTCTTACTTACGAGGTTCCGGACTTACGAGCTGGTGAACGAGCAGTAAATTTGTAAAGAACATACAAAAAAATACAGCACTGGTATGTGTTTTTAGATGAAAGTGTGTTAGCTAACCGTTTGGAAACAAGTTTCTGAGCATGTTTATGAACTAGTATGTACATTTGTGATGAAAAACAAGTGTTCGTAGTAGCGCTAGCATAAATTTTCTGACTTACGACCGAAAATCCGGACTTACGAGCAACACGTGTTTCGGGTTCCGACGTACGAGATTTCGTGTTACGAGACAGTCGTAGGAACGGAACTTGCTCGTAAGTCGGGGACTACCTGTATATATATAAAAAAAATGTGGGTGGAAAAAGGTGAAACACCCACATCTGCTCCCTAACAGGTCTCTCTTGAAAATGAGTTATCGTAGCTCAATGAGACTACCTGGATAAATAAAGGGTAAATATATCAGAATCAGGTTTATTGGCCAAGTATGTTGACACACACAAGGAATTTGTTTCCGGCTGTTCGTGTCTCTCTAGAAAGTGTCTCTCTAAAAATGCTAAAATCTATACAGATACTTTACATAAAAAAACGTACAAATAATACACAAAATACAGAAGGATTCACATCACATGGGGGTTGTGAATGGGTTGGGGGTCACGCTGATGGATGTCTGATGATCAGCTGTTGATGATGGTGATGGCCTGGGGGAAGAAACTGTTTTTGTGTCTGGCAGTCTTAGTGGACAGAGATCTGTAGCGTCTGCCAGACGGGAGAAGTTGGAACATGTTGTGACCCGGGTGTGTGGAGTCTGTGATGATTTTTCCAGCCCGTTTCCTGGTTCTTGCGTGGTACAAGTCCTGAATGGAGGGCAGTGAAGCCCCAATGACTTTCTCAGCTGTCCTCACTGTTCGCTGCAGCCTGTTCCTGTCCTGCCTTGTGGCTGCTCCAAACCAGACTGTGATGGATGTACACAGGATGGACTCAATGACTGCAGTGTAGAACTGGATCAGCAGCTCCTGAGGCAGGTCCAGCTTCCTCAACTGGCGTAGGAAGTACAGTCTCTGCTGGGCCTTTTTGAGGATGGAGGTGATGTTGTGCTCCCACTTCAGGTCATGTGAGATGGTGGTTCCCAGGAACCTGAAGGACTCTACCGTAGACACGGGGCTGTTGAAGATTTTGAGGGGCAGCAGTTCTGGGGGGTGTCTCCTGAAGTCCACTCTCATAGTGTGTTCAGCGTTTGTTCAGGCTGCACCAGGACATCAGTCGTTCCACCTCCTGTCGGTACGCAGACTCGTCGTCATCACTGATAAGTCCAATGACTGTAGTGTCATCTGTGAACTTCAGGAGTTTAACAGACGGGTCATTAGAGGTGCAGTACATATGGCTATAACTCAGATTTTGAGCTAAAATTTGGGGTGGCAGTAGCTGAACATTATCTACACTTACTCAGAGCCCTGACTGTGTGAGGTCTGTGTCACTTCTACGGAAGGTCTGTTGACAAAACATTTCTTGAACCATACTTTCAGGGAAAATAATCACTGGTTTATCTGTGGTTTGTCTAAAACAGGTCTCTCTTGAAAATGAGTCCTCGTCACTCAGTGAGACTAATCTGTATAAATAAAGGTCGAATGAAATAAAGGACAAATGAAAACTGGGTAAAAACTGATTTACATCTGGAGAAAGCACAATTCAAGATGGCTGCTACAGCTCATCGACTTAAACTAACACGTTAATAGCCGTAACACTGTTAATTTTATCTCCAAGGAATGCTTGGCCTTGTGTTTATGGTCTTGTTTGGTACTCGGTGTCCTCATTTGGTACCTGCAGCACACAGGAGTGTCACTTTGAGGTTGCCTCATTCATATTTGTGCAGGCGTTGCATGCCTCTTTGGAACAGGAAGTTGTTACTGGCACCACATGGTGACAGAGACAAAAACGTACACAGTGTACAACATGGCTGCACGTTCAGGGTGTGAATATTAAACGCAAGCTTAGTACAAATTAAAGATCTCAAGAACTTTAACTTGTTTCTCGCTTTATGTGTTCTGGTAGTAAAATGTGTTTTTCAAATGCAGTATTAAGAATTGGCCTAATGCTAAATGATTTTGTTGGATCCGGGGTGTGTTTACGTCAGGAAAGGTGTGTTTTTATTGGCATTATACAGTAATACTAATCTAGTCATAGCCGGCCTGAGCCAGTTGGACCTGTGCCCTGTAATTATGTCTCACAGCATGTACATGTACATGTACACATACACAAGACTTTCCTTGTGTTTGTCACACCCTCTCATGGCTTTACAATCAGATTACTGAGATACTTGTGGGGAGGGGGGAGCAGTGGCAGCTATTTGACTCATATTTTGACCTCATCTGTTGTTCAGCTTGCTTGTTGCCACTGTTCCTGCAGGGCTGCGGGCCAGTGGCCACCTGTCTGTCTGCACGTCCGAGCAGGCGACACAGCCGGGGATGAAAAGGAATAAAACAAAGGCGAAGGTGAGAGCTCAGGATCCTCAGTAACTTTAACACAACTTAACCCAAAAGGATCTGGCTGGGAGTTGTCTGTTTTAACACTTGTGAAAGACAGTTCTAATATAAAAATTACCCGACACCCAATAATTTACATTACAGTATTTTCTGGACTATAGGTCGCACCTTTGTATAAGTCGCTTTGTCCAATTATTGTCAATAAATTGGAAAAATCCATAAACATGTTGCACCTTTATATAAGTCGCTTTGTCCAATTATTGTCAATAAATTGGAAAAATCCATAAACAGGTCACACCTTTATATAAGTCGCATCTATTATGCGTCACCGCTACGCGACGCGTCAGCGCGTCATTTGCCCTGCTGAAAATGACGACCACAGAAGCATGCACGGAAGGACTTTTCACAAGATTAACACGGTAAAAACAATTATTTGTCTGCTGAAAATTATAGCAAACATGTGTCTTAGCTTAACCGTTCCTTAATAAATTCACGTAATGGTCAAATCTGCTGGATTTAAATTTTTTCGCTTTGAAAAAGTACAAGGAAAAACAACGAAGCTAACCGCGACACATTTATGTCTATAAAACATTGAATTTGATGTCAAATAACTCCAACAGCTAACAGTTTGTAAATGTACATCTAGTGATTACTTTCTGTAAGTTTGATAAAAATCTGATGTGTGGTTTATGAGCTATTTGCTCAAACGTACAAGGAAAAATCAACGAAGCTAACCGCGACACATTTACGTCTATAAAACATTGAATTTTATCTCAAACATCTCATAAAGCTAATCAGTTGTAAATATCCATCTAGTGATTACGTTCTGTAAGTTTGATCAAAATCTGTCCTGTGGTTCTTGACCTGTAGCTATTTCATACCTCCAGAGCAGGAGGCCGGGCTGCGACAGAGTGAATCCGACCAGAGGAGGCTCTCGTCGGACACATGAGGTGGGAACAGTCGGTGTACCCTAGCGGCCGAAAGTGATACTGCACCATTTTTTGCCAAAATGAAAAACGGTCATATCTGAGCCAAAAATTGGTCTAAAACTATGGGAAAAAATCCATAAACAAGTCTCACCTCTCTATAAGTCGCAGGCAATGTAAATTAGGCAAAAAGGTGTGACCTATAGTCCAGAAAATACGGTAGTTTTTAAGTGTCTCTAAAATGTAAAGCTTTGAAGGACATTTTAAAGTCTGTGCTGGAGTTGCTGTCATGAACCTGTTCAAAACAATTAATCCAGATAAATCTAAAACATTAAATTTAAGTTCAACTTCAAGTCAACTTTATTGTGTGATACATGTGGTGAAACACAATTAGGTATGGGTTGCCATTTGTAAAGTTACACAGTCAAAAATTAACTGCAATATTTTGGTTTATTTAGCCTTTTGTAAGAAAAAAGATTTTCCTTAATGTTATATTTTCCCCATGTCATTCTAACATTTATAAACGTCATAGTTCAAAACTAAATATAAATTTGCAAGCTAAATATTTAGTTTACAAACTAAATACTTAACTTACAAGTCAAATATTTAATTAGTGAACTCAATATTTAGATGTAAATTAAATATTAAATTTCCAAGATATGTATTTATTTATTTTCAAAACTAAACATTTAATTTCAAAACTAAATATTTATTATCCAAGTTAAATATTTAATTTCTAAACTAAACATTTAAGTTCTAAGCTACATATTTAATTCCGAAACTAAATATTTAATTTACTAACTAAATATTTAATTCCTAGACTAAATATTTAATTTACTAACTAAATATTTAATTCCTAAACTAAATATTTAATTTACTAACTAAATATTTAGCTCAGAACTAAATATTTATTTTCCAAACCAAACATTTAATTTCCAAAATAAATCTTTACTTTGCTAACTAAATATTTAACTTGCAAGTTAAATATTTAGTTTGTAAATTAAATGTTAAGCTTGGAGAAAAATATTTAGTTTGGGAAATAAATATTTAGTGTGAAACTAAATATTTTACTTGATACCTAAATATTTAACTTGCAAGTTAAGTATTTAGTTTGTATCAAAAAAGGCGTTCAATACAGAAACAACTGGACTTTATTTGTAACAGAAGACGTTTCGCTTCTCATCCGAGTTAGTTTGTAAACTAAATATTTAGCTTGTAAATTAAATATTTAGTTTGGAACAATGACATTTATAAATGTATGAATAACATGGGGAAAATGTGACTTTAAAAAAAAAAAACGTTTTTTTCTTATGAATGGCTAAATAAACCAAAATATTGCTTTTAATTTTTGACTGTGTAAGTTTACAAATGGCACCCCATACAAATCTGACATTTGTTCTATTATGTACAAATCTGACATTTGTTCTATTATGTACAAATCTGACATTTGTTCTATTATGTACAAATCTGACATTTGTTCTATTCAAATGCTAATTTGGTAATTTTCCTTTAATCCAGCTGTTTGGGTGAACTTTCTTCCTCCATCAGCCACTTTGTCATATTTTCAGTATTAGACTTTGAGCTCCTTCATACAAATACACAAAGCTAGATCCTCTTGTTCTTTCAGGTTCTTTTAACTACGTAAATGTAAAACTACCATATACATTAGATTTGACAAGAACTCGCAAAAAAACAATGAGGCTCTAAAAATGAACAAGAACTAAGTTGGAGTGGAAATTACTTCACTGTTTTTGCAGCATTTGTTTGCTCCACGTATTGCTCATTTGCTTCTGGTTAAGATTTTAATAAGGACCAGATGGGAGTCCAATTTAATTTGGTGGTTGTCTTTTATATTTTTTGAAGTTACTAGTGTTTTAAATAAAAAATATTGCAATAACAATCCTTGTAATAGTTAGACACAGTAATACACAGTTAGACACAGTTAGACACAGTAATACACAGTTAGACACAGTAATACACAGTTAGACACAGTTAGACACAGTAATATAGACCCCTTTCACGGATTGCGCAATACCGGAAGTGCCGCCATTTTGGAGAGATACTCTCGCTGTAACGCATAGTAGTTGAAGTCGGAGCTCCAGTTTTATTTCTGATTGTGACCATGTTGTCTGGAAAACAAACCTCTGTGAAGAAGACAAGCTGCAAGAGAGTATGTGGACCAGCTTCAGCCTGCAGCAAAGGAACGTTATTTGAATAAAATACAAATAATTGACAGCCAAGACCCATACCGGCTCTCCAACATGTCAGAAGATGAGAAGACCTTACCAGCTGTGACCTACGCAGACAATGTGAATTATTTGGTGTTTGGTGATTTATATTTAATTTGTGTGTGTACATATAAATATATTTTGGGTGTTTTTAAACACACACTAGCTATGTATTCTTATTGTAAATGTATGTGACTCATCGCATCAGTCTGAGGATTGAAGCAAATTTTGTCAAAATGATCTTAGATCCCTGTTTTGTAAGCTACGTTTGATCCCTGGATCAACCAGATCTGAGCGGTTCCAGAGAGCAATGCCTTGATTTTCCTTATTAATCCAGACAAAATGTGTAAATGTGTGTTTCAGTTCATCTTATAGAAGCTCTGTGCAGAAATAATTTTTTTTTAAATAAACGTGAAGTACAATGATGGCTGACAGTGTTATTCAAAATTTTCAACTCTTGTACAGTGTTTCAACACAAATTATATAAATACTGTAAAAGCTTACACTCTATAAATCTAATTACAGTAAGAACTTTGAGGTGCATTCTGCAGACATTTATCTTTTAAGATAATAGTACGAATGGTTGTCTTTATATAGACCTTTTTTACCTTACAACTACTTTGAGTTTGGCAGAATATTTTCTAGTCAATTCAAAAAGTGCACAAACAAAATGGTTAATGATACATAATGTCATTTATTCGGTTTAAAAGAGAGGTTTTCTAAATCGACGTGAGCTATACAGTATCAGCACCACTATGTGAAACATATGTTGTAATATGTAAGTTGTCTTGTTTGCTCACGTCAGTGTGATATCCATTACAGAAAAAGCATAATCAAAATTACATTCATCAAATCAATACATAAACAGTAATGATATAGTAATTCATGCTCAAATAAAGAGTGCAGTGAATGAAAAATCATGTCTGCCCCATATTTGCAAAAACAACTTCAAAGTAAAGGTGGAACAATGTAAAATAAAAAAGGTTCACATCAGCTATCACTCTTCTATCCACTTGTTCTTTTTACAATTCATGCAGCTACTCATAACCCACCAAAGGTGATTAACCAAGGCACAGCACACAAAGCCAATCATATCGATTAATGCAACTTTTTCTGGATATCTACATGTTTGAAAATCAATAGGTAGAGGGCCATTCAAGATTGTGTATTTTTGTCTTACACAGCCTATGACACGTTCAACATGGATTCTAACATGTGCTATTTGCCATGTTTTTTTTAGTTCTTTTTTGTCGTCGGTTGAAACGTTCAGCTGCCAGATGTCATCCCACCATCAGCACCAACTGCACTCTGCAGCACACATCTTCAGTGATGCCTGGATTCAGCCTGGATCATCCTTGCTGTACAATGGAGCACGTTTGCCTAAGAAAAGAAAAAACATAATAAAATAAAAATTACTTAAATGAAGTTGTAAATAATTGGTGTGTTCATATGCATATGAATTTCAAAACTGGATTTACAACATAGCACCGGATTGTCAGTTGTCAAACAACACAAGAACAGTTTATTTAGGTTATTGTATGTGCTTCTTACATATTTAGTGTTTGTACGTATTTTTTGCTTTTCAACTTGAGAGCTAGGTGTGTAGTTTCTCATGACAGTGCTCTTGTCATGAGTGTCATGTCACTGTCATGGCTCTTTTTTTGAATAATCAGCATAAACAACTCAACAACTGAAAGCTTAACAAGTAAAAGACAAATAACTCAACAAAAAATTTAACGTTCCATGTACATTTTATGCAGCACAGTTGAAGGATTGTAATAATAATAATAATAATAATCATTTCATTTAAAAGCTCCTTTCAGGACACACAAGGACACTTAACAAACCAATTCAGTTCAAACATTATCAGTGACAAATTGAAATATAAAATACACAAGGATGATATAAAATACATTTAGTAACCGTAATAAAACATCTACATACACACCAATAATAACTCTATACACATATAAATCCATATAAATCTATGGCGACGTTCCCTACGGATAGCCGCGATAAATAGTCGCCCCCAACCCCCCCTCGGAACAGCTGTCACCCACCAGTGGGCGGACACAACGGAACTCACGCGTAGTGCCAGTAGCGCGCAGCCGCTTCCCATTTTGGGTCGTTGTCATGGCCTGCTACTAGGAGCTAACGCTAACGACAACGGCAGTGGATAGGAACCGGAAGTGGCGGATGTGGTTTGCATTTTACCGGAAGTACGTCACGACACCCCCATGACATATAGTCTATTAAACACAGCAATACATAGTTAGACACAGTAATACACAGTTAGACACAGTAATACACAGGAATACACAGTTAGACACAGGAATACACAGTTAGACACAGGAATACACAGTTAGACACAGTTAGACACAGTTAGACACAGTAATACACAGTTAGACACAGGAATACACAGTTAGACACAGGAATACACAGTTAGACACAGGAATACACAGTTAGACACAGTAATACACAGTTAGACACAGGAATACACAGTTAGACACAGGAATACACAGTTAGACACAGGAATACACAGTTAGACACAGGAATACACAGTTAGACACAGGAATACACAGGAATACACAGGAATACAGTACACAGTTAGACACAGGAATACACAGTTAGACACAGGAATACACAGTTAGACACAGTTAGACACAGTAATACACAGTTAGACACAGGAATACACAGTTAGACACAGGAATACACAGTTAGACACAGTAATACACAGTTAGACACAGTTAGACACAGTAATACACAGTTAGACACAGTAATACACAGTTAGACACAGTAATACACAGTTAGACACAGTAATACACAGTTAGACACAGTAATACACAGTTAGACACAGTAATACACGACACAGTAATACACAGTAATACACAGGAATACACAGTTAGACACAGGAATACACAGTTAGACACAGTAATACACAGGAATACACAGTTAGACACAGGAATACACAGGAATACACAGTTAGACACAGGAATACACAGTTAGACACAGGAATACACAGTTAGACACAGGAATACACAGTTAGACACAGTAATACACAGTTAGACACAGTTAGACACAGTAATACACAGTTAGACACAGTAATACACAGTTAGCCACAGTAATACACAGTTAGACACAGTAATACACAGGAATACACAGTTAGACACAGGAATACACAGTTAGACACAGGAATACACAGTTAGACACAGTAATACACAGTTAGACACAGGAATACACAGTTAGACACAATTAGACACAGTAATACACAGTTAGACACAGGAATACACAGTTAGACACAGGAATACACAGTTAGACACAGGAATACACAGTTAGACACAGTAGACACAGTTAGACACAGGAATACACAGTTAGACACAGGAACACACAGTTAGACACAGGAATACACAGTTAGACACAGTAATACACAGTTAGACACAGTAATACACAGTTAGACACAGTTAGACACAGTAATACACAGTTAGACACAGTAATACACAGTTAGACACAGGAATACACAGTTAGACACAGGAATACACAGTTAGACACAGGAATACACAGTTAGACACAGGAATACACAGTTAGACACAGTTAGACACAGGAATACACAGTTAGACACAGTAATACACAGTTAGACACAGTTAGACACAGTAATACACAGTTAGACACAGGAACACACAGTTAGACACAGGAATACACAGTTAGACACAGTAATACACAGTTAGACACAGTAATACACAGTTAGACACAGTTAGAGACAGTAATACACAGTTAGACACAGTAATACACAGTTAGACACAGGAATACACAGTTAGACACAGGAATACACAGTTAGACACAGTAATACACAGTTAGACACAGGAACACAGTTAGACACAGGAATACACAGTTAGACACAGAAATACACAGTTAGACACAGTAATACACAGTTAGACACAGTAATACACAGTTAGACACAGGAATACACAGTTAGACACAGGAATACACAGTTAGACACAGGAATACACAGTTAGACACAGTAATACACAGTTAGATACAGTTAGACACATTAATACACAGTTAGACACAGGAATACACAGTTAGACACAGTAATACACAGTTAGACACAGTAATACACAGTTAGACACAGTAATACACAGTAATACACAGTTAGACACAGTAATACACGACACAGTAATACAGTAATACAGTACACAGTTAGACACAGTAATACACAGTTAGACAGCAAAGTTACTTAAATATATTATTAACTGTTTTGTAGGAATGAACACATTTGTAACATTCATTCAAAATATGCCTTTTACTATGAACAAATCTGTAGGATTTTTAAAGAACCTATACACAGTGACCCCTCGCACAGTGATTGCCGGACATGGGCACCGGCGACCCCCGTGACCCAAAATGGAAGAAGCAGGTAAATGATATGGATGGACCCCCAGACCCCCACACATTACAAATGCTTCTGACGCCAACGGCCTGCCATGTTCTGTGATGGCGTTAAATTCAATGCATTTTTAAAGAAGCACGCTCCAAATATTATTCTAACATCATCAACACCTGCCCTGGAAACTCTAAACAGCTCTTCTCCACAATCACTCGTCTGCTTAATCCCATTAAGCAAACTCTTGAGGACTCTGCTCAAAAATGTGACCTGTTTCTTTCATCTTTTAAAACCAAAGTTGACACTATCAGATCTCAGCTCCACAACCTCCCCGTTCTCAGTGTGCCACCCACCCGTCTGCATTCTGGGACCCTAAACAGCTTTGACGAAGTTGTTCAGAGTGAGGTGGAGGCCATCATCAAGAAAATGAAGCCTTCATCCTGCGCCCTGGATCCTTTCCCCTCTTCTCTCATAAAAACCAATCATTCTGCAATAGGCCCACTTATCACTCAAATAATAAATCAGTCTCTACAATCTGGTCATGTTCCACTGCCTCTAAAAACCGCCATCATTAGGCCTCTTCTGAAAAAATCTAATTTGGATCCCGACATTTTTTCAAATTACCGCCCAATTTCACACCTCCCTTTTCTGTCTAAAGTGCTGGAAAAAGCTGTTGCTGCTCAGCTGCAGGATCACTTACAACAACACTCCCTGTATGAGAAGTTCCAGTCTGGATTCAGAGCAGCTCACAGTACAGAGACTGCATTGCTGAGGGTTACCAATGATGTCCTCTTGGCTGCTGACACTGGCTCTCCCTCCATCCTTGTCCTCCTTGACCTCACTGCAGCCTTCGACACTGTGGACCATAGTATCCTCCTCCACCGTCTTCATGTGGAGGTCGGTCTCTGCGACACAGTCCTGGACTGGTTCAAATCTTTCCTCTCCAATAGGCTGGAATGTGTTAGTCTTGGCAACGCCACGTCCCAGACAGTTTGTGTCTCCTGTGGTGTCCCTCAGGGGTCGGTTCTGGGGCCCCTGCTGTTTTCCCTTTACATGCTGCCTTTAGGTCAAATTATTAATCAGTTCAACATTTCTTTTCACTGTTATGCCGACGATACACAGCTTTACATCAGGACTGGAGCATCCTCATCTTCCACCTTGTCATCTCCATCTTCACTCACTGCCCTCTCTGCCTGCCTGGAGGCAATTAGGGCATGGATGAATCAGAACTTTCTTCAATTAAACTGCTCCAAGACTGAGGCCATACTGATTGGCACCCCTCACCAGGTACAAACATCTCCTATAACAAGACTTTCCTTTTCTGGACAAGACATCCCCCTCTCCACCTCTGTTACTAATCTTGGAATAAAAATGGACTCCAATCTTACATTTGAAAATCACATTAAGCATCTGTTTAAAACTTGCTTCTTCCATCTTCGAAACATCTCCAGACTTCGCCCATCCCTAACTTTTTCCGATGCTGAGAAGCTCGTCCATGCTTTTGTCTCCTCCAGGCTCGACTACTGCAACTCCCTGTTTATTGGAATCCCTGGCAAAAACCTTCAGAAACTTCAATATATTCAAAACAGTGCAGCAAGGATCTTGTTGAGAGTTCGTAAATTTGAACATATTACGCCCATTCTCCATAACCTTCATTGGCTTCCTGTTGCCTACAGAATTCAGTACAAAACTGCTCTCATTACACATCAATGCTTACACGGAACTTCACCAGATTATCTGAAGGATATTCTCATTCCATACTCATCCACCCGTTCGCTGCGGTCACAGAACAGCAATCTCCTTCACATTCCGAGAACCAAATTAACATAATGCGAGTTCATCAAAGTGAAACCATACCGGATCGGTCGAGGCCCGGGTTAACAACGTCCGCCACCGGTGCTGTTGACAAACAGGGTGCCGGCGGAAATTGTACTACTGTTAGTCGAAGACCCCGAGGAGGGAAACGTGTCAGGAGACAGAGGGAGAGGAGGAAAGTGAAGAATGTAGGACTGAGGGTTGCAACTCTAAATGTGGGGACAATGACAGGCAAAGGTAGAGAGCTGGCTGACATGATGCAGAGAAGAAAGGTAGATGTTTTATGTGTCCAAGAGACCAAGTGGAAGGGCAGCAAGGCTCGCAGTATTGGAGCAGGGTTCAAACTGTTTTACCATGGTGTGGATAGAAAGAGAAATGGAGTAGGGGTGGTCCTGAAGGAGGAGTTGGCAAAGAATGTAGTAGAGGTGAAGAGAGTGTCAGATAGGGTGATGTGTCTGAAGGTAGAAGTAGAAGGTCTGATGCTAAACATAGTCAGTGGTTATGCTCCACAGGTTGGATGTGATGAGGAGAAAGATAAATTTTGGAAAGATTTGGATGAAGTGATAGAGAGTATTCCCAGGGAGGAAAGAGTGGTGATTGGAGCAGACCTGAATGGACATGTTGGTGAAGGAAACAGAGGGGATGAGGAAGTGATGGGTAGGTTTGGTGTCAAGGAAAGAAACCAGGAAGGACAGATGGTGGTGGATTTTGCCAAGAGAATGGAAATGGCTATAGTCAATACCTATTTCCAAAAGAGGGAGGAACATAGAGTGACCTATAAGAGTGGAGGAAGGAGTACGCAGATCGACTACATTCTGTGTAGAAGAGGAAACCTGAGGGAGATTGGAGACTGTAAGGTTGTGGCAGGGGAGAGTGTGGCCAGACAGCATCGGATGGTTGTGTGTAGAATGACTGTTGTTGCGAAGAAGAGAAAAAGAGTAAAATCAGAGAAGAAGACCAAATGGTGGAAGCTAAAGAAGGAAGAATGTTGTGAGAAATTCAGAGACGAGCTGTTAAAGGCTCTGGGTGGTAAGAAAGAGCTTCCAAGTGACTGGGCTACTACAGCAACAGTAATTAGAGAGACAGGTAGGAAGGTACTTGGTGTGTCATCTGGACAGAGAATGGATGATAAGGAAACCTGGTGGTGGAATAGTGAAGTGCAGGACGCCATTCAAAGAAAGAGATTAGCCAAGAAGAAATATGACAGTGAGAGGACTGAAGAGAGGAGACAGGAATATAAGGAGATGGGACATAGAGCAAAGAGGGAAGTAGCTAAGGCAAAGCAGAGGGCGTACAATGAGTTATATGGGAGACTGGACACTAAAGAGGGCGAGAAGGACTTGTACCGATTGGCAAGACAGAGGGATCAGGCTGGAAAGGATGTGCAGCAGGTTAGGCTTATTAAAGATGGGAATGGGAATGTTCTAACAAGTGAGGAGTGTGTGATGGGTAGATGGAAGGATTACTTTGAGGAGCTAATGAATGAAGAGAATGAAAGAGAAAGAAGAGTGGAGGTCATAGAGACTGTGGACCTGGAAGTGGGAAAGATTAGTGAGGTTGAAGTCCGGAAAGCTCTGAAAAGAATGAAGAAGGGGAAGGCAGTAGGACCTGATGACATACCAGTGGAGGTTTGGAAATGTCTTGGAGAGATGGCAGTGAGGTTTTTGACTCAAATATTTAATGGAATATTTGAGGGTGAGAAAATGCCTGAAGAATGGAGAAGTGTGCTGGTTCCCATTTTTAAGAACAAGGGTGATGTACAGAGTTGTAGCAACTACAGGGGAATTAAGTTGATGAGTCACACGATGAAGATCTGGGAGAGAGTTGTGGAAGGAAGGCTTAGACAAGATGTGACTATCTGTGAGCAGCAGTATGGTTTCATGCCAAGAAAGAGCACCACAGATGCCATCTTTGCTTTGAGGATGTTGATAGAGAAGTACAGAGAGGGTCAGAAAGAACTCCATTGTGTGTTTGTGGATTTAGAAAAAGCATATGACAGGGTGCCAAGAGAGGAGGTGTGGTATTGCATGAGGAAATCTGGAGTGGCAGAAAAGTATGTTAGACTGGTACAGGACATGTATGAAGACAGCAGGACAGTGGTGAGATGTGCTGTAGGAGTGACAGATAGCTTCAAGGTGGAGGTGGGATTGCATCAAGGATCGGCTCTGAGCCCCTTCTTGTTTGCTCTGGTGATGGACCGACTAACAGATGAGGTCAGGCAGGAATCCCCATGGACTATGATGTTTGCAGATGACATTGTGATATGTGGTGAGAACAGGGAACAGGTGGAAGAGAACTTGGAGAGGTGGAGGTATTCACTTGAAAGAAGAGGAATGAAAGTCAGCCGTAGTAAGACAGAGTACATGTGTGTGAATGAGAGGGAGGCTGGTGGAACAGTGAGACTACAAGGAGCAGAGGTCACAAAGGTGCAGGACTTCAAGTACTTGGGGTCCACTGTCCAGGAAAATGGGGAATGTGGTAAAGAGGTGAAGAAGAGAGTCCAGGCAGGATGGAGTGGATGGAGAAAAGTTTCAGGAGTGATTTGTGACAAAAAGGTGTCAGCAAAGGTCAAAGGAAAAGTTTACAAGGCATACAAGTCTACATTTTTTTTGCTTTGTTTTGTTTTATTTTTTGAATGTCCAGAGGACCAGACTTAGCTTTTTTAGATTTTTCTACCTGGATTATTGAGCATGCATCAGAGTATTTACAAGACGGTGGTTAGACCAGCTATGTTGTATGGTCTGGAGACAGTGTCATTGACAAAAAGACAGGAGAAAGAACTGGAAGTAGCAGAAATGAAGATGCTGAGGTTCTCCTTAGGAGTGACAAGGATGGATAAGATCAGGAATGAGATCATCAGAGGTACAGCACATGTTGAACAACTGGGAGATAAAGTTAGGGAGGCCAGACTGAGATGGTTTGGACATGTCCAGAGGAGGGACAGTGGGTATATTGGTAGAAGGATGTTAGAAATGCAGCTGCCAGGAAAAAGACACAGAGGAAGGCCAAAGAGGAGATATATGGATGCAGTTAGAGAGGACATGAAGGTAGTTGGAGTGAGGACAGAGGATGCAGAGGACAGAGTGAGGTGGAGGAGGATGACTCGCTGTGGCGACCCCTGAAAAGGGAAAAGCCGAAAGAAGAAGAAGAATGGTGGGGGTTGAGGGCCTTGCTCAGGGGCCCAGAGTGGGGGGGAAGCAGGTGTGGGTGTTTCACGTTTTCCACCCTCATTTTGATGTTGTCGGTCCGGGGAGTCTAACCGGTGACCTTCTGATCACAGGCCCACCTTCTCTAGCCTCTGCACCACCACTCCCATGAGGATGCCTTTAAGTCCGACATCGCTGACATCTCCGTTAGCAACTAGAGAAGGGACCTTGGCGTTCTTTGGGTCTTTCTCCAGTTCTTTTTCTGTTCTTCTCTATAATTCCCTCTATTTTCATCCCGTGGTTAATTTGTTAGCCTAAGTTTAAAGCTTTGTTTTTGTAAAGTCCAACGTAGTAAAAGAAACATAAAAGTTGTAGAATAATTGTTTGTACCTTTAAGAGGAAAGTTGCCGCATCATTCCCCGACTCCATTAGCTGAAGAGCTTCTGCCTCACAGCCATCCCTCTGCAAATGTTGGACTCTAACTTTGTTCTCGCCGTGGGACCATTGAGGTCTGACCAGCCTCTACTGGAACCCCAAACATACGTACTGTAGACTAAAAGTGGAACCCCAGATTGGGATCCTGCACGGCACCACTCCTCTGCTCATTTGGTGATGAGAAAGCAATATTAGGTCTGGTTGTGTTTTAAACCTGGGCAAGTTGATAAAGCAATATTCACTTTTAATTTGACCTTTGTACAATTTAATGTGACAACCTGACAGAATTGTTATGTGCCCCAAAAACTCCAAAATAAACTATTCACCACAATGTCAAAATTGTACGGGTTAACCTAAATACAGGTAGTCCTCAGGTTATGACGGTATCGATTTACGACGTTTCATGGTTACGTCGCATCTCCAATTAGAAATAAATGAATAAAATAAAATAATTATTTTGAAAAGCCGAGTTACACAGTTTCTGGTTTTACGTCGTAAACTTAAACTAAGCGCCGGAGGAATTCTGTACAGTACTGTACTCTCTAAAAAAGCTAAGTCTGGTCCTCTGGACATTCAAAAAAACAAAACAAAACTGAAAGTTATGCACCATAACTCATGTTCCCTGAAGGAAGGGAACAAGGTGCAACATACTTGCTATGGGAATTGTGCCCCGCGCGATTACCTGAAGGAATGCATTAACGCATTTACGGCAGGGGCGTCAGCGTCGCGCCAGAGGCCCCGCCCTCTGGGTATTTAAGCGGCTGACGCCCATCCATCTTTCTCCAAGATTGCACTTCACCGAGCTTTCAGCATTGAAAAGGGCCAGCTATGTTGCACCTCATTCCCTTCCTTCAGGGAACATGAGTTATGGTGCATAACTTTCAGTTCCCTTTCAGTCTGGTCTCAGTGCAACATACTTGCTATGGGAACGTAATCCATTCACGCCCTTGAAATGCTCAGCAAAGTGCATGTGAGAACATCCGTCCTAAAAAGACAGGCAGCTCCTAGCTGCTTTCTATAGGGAATGTAGAAAGCACATGCTAAGAGGAAAAAATGCCGAATGTAAAGAACATCAACGTGAGGTTTCCATTGGGCATATACAGCAAACCCTCGACCTACGTCACCTGCGACCTACGGCAACTCAGACTTACGATTTTATCATATTTAATAAAAATATGATTAAAAATATATATATATATATTGTTATTTTTTTGTGTGTGTGTTTAAATGTTATTAATTTCATGTGTATAGCACTTTGTTGCAGCTGTGGTTGTTTTAAATGGCTTTATAAATAAAGTATAATTATTACGTTTTTATTACAATTTTATCGTATTTACGCAACTTCCGGTCGTTTCCGGTCGCCATTGCGGTCAATGGAGCTCCGCCATAGATGCTCCTGTCAGCTGGCTCTAGAGGACTGTGTGTCCGATCAGGGTTGCCTCATACGGATAAATTTGCTGGAAACACTCGGTCAACTCTGTGGACGTCTCAGGCCCGGAGAAGCAGCCGGCGATCGCCCCGCGATCGCTCCCACAACGCCGCCCGACATGCTAACGACAGCAGCTAACAGAGCAGCTAACACAGGCGAAGACACCGAGCCGACATGCCGCGGAGGGGCCATCTGCGGCCGGGAGCTCGCCGCAAATGTCCGCCTGGCAGTCGGGGGACACCGAGCTAACGCGGAGATACAAAGCCGACAGCCTTTTTGAATGAACTGACATGCTAACGACAGCAGCTAACAGAGCAGCTAACACAGGCGAAGACACCGAGCCGACATGCCGCGGAGGGGCCATCTGCGGCCGGGAGCTCGCCGCAAATGTCCGCCTGGCAGTCGGGGGACACCGAGCTAACGCGGAGATACAAAGCCGACAGCCTTTTTGAATGAACTGACATGCTAACCATTGCTGCTAATGGCGGGGCCTAACCGTAGCTAACGCCGAGCTTGTTTTGGATGGAGGATTATCGCGGAGAAACGGCTTTCAGTAAGTTTTTTTTTTCTGGCTCCAAATGTATGAAGTTAAGAAGCTAACAGTCATTCTTTTAAACAGTTTTGACCACGTGTGTGCGTGTGGAGCGTAAGGAAGCTGGGGGAGCTCGGACGGCTGATGCTAAAAGACGAAGGCAGGCTTTGACCAGCTCAAAGTAAGACATTATATTTTTTATTTATTGTACAGTACTGTATTCATTTACTGTACAGTTCTGTGCATGTTTATGGCCTAGTATGTCTGCTTGTTCAGTCTCATGCCATTAAATATGTGTGCGGCACTCCGTTAGCGGTATAGCCGCGACCTATGTCAGAAACGCGGACCTACGACAGGCAGGTGTTTTTGGTCCGCGAGGTACGACAACATCGACCTAAGTCACACCCGTAGGTCCCAATCCCTGACGTAACTCGAGGGCTTCCTGTATATATGTACAACACCAACTAGAGACAGCCTAAGCGTGCTCCATCAGTGTGAGTACGCATCATCTCCTTTTCCCACTGGAGCATCCTGAGAAACAGGAGGAGCAATGGACCCACCACGTCACAAGAAATTGGGTGACAAATGTGGAGGTAGAAAACCCAGGCCAAGCACAGGGTAACCTCCCAGGTCCTTACTAGAAAACCTTTCCTTCTTTTATATATAGGGCACAACTAACAAATGGAGCCCATCCCAATGTTGGAGATCAGTTAGGGAGAGGGGAAACCCTTCCAATAAACATCTCCTAGGCTAAACGTAAACACCAAGGGGTACCCTTGTGAATGTTGTTACTGTTTTTTTTTGGGACAAAGCAACCAAAGCCTTAGGCTCTCAGCCAGTTCCCTTCAGAGGCCAGGCTGAAAGTTGCCATAACCCTGGACGTGGGTGTAGAAGCTGTCCACGTGCCTGACGCCAAAATTACACTACATGCGTTACGGCTCCGTCCCGCTCCGGTCCGACCTCCGTAGCAAATACGCACCCATTATAATCAATGAGAGAATTTACACTGGCTCCGCACGGCGGTAGCGAGCTGCGGAGAGCGGACGGCAGTCCGTCAAAATTAGAAATTTTTCTATTTCTGCCGGACGCCGGAGCTGTGCGGAGTCAACTTTTGAAGATTACGTCGCACCAACAGGAAAAGGAACGAGCACAACTTCCGTATTTACAAAATAAAATCACCACGGGCGGACTTAATCCTAGCTCTATACGGATTTATTTGTACAAAAATGCTTTCAAACTATCATTTATGACTACGCCTACAAACGCAATACAATAAATAAATAAATAAATAAAGTATTTTATTCTGAAATGTAATACATCACTTCCTGTTGCTCAAACCATGTCCTGTCGCTCATTTACGAGAGAAGATCAAGGCAGCAGTCTCTACTGTTGTTCTCCTTCTTCCACCGAATGAATTGTTTTGTTCTGACTTACTTATTTATCACTTGATTTATCGCGCGATCCCGCAAATCCCGCGCATGCGTCTAGGAGCGGCGCATGCAGGCGGACCTGAGCTGAGCGGAGGAAGTGGAAATTGGAGTTTGAGACGCTCAGCTGCGACCTACGGAGCGGAGCGGACCGCATGTAGTGTAATTTTGGCTTGAGTCAGCAGGTCCCTGTGAGAAAGCAATTGCCATGGTATCCCTAATAACATTGAGATCAACTCCGGGAACCACGTTTTCTGTGGCCATCTGGGGGCTATGAGAATCAGGGAGAGGGCTCCCTGACGTACCCGTTCCAATGTCGCCCCGATCAGAGGGACAGGTGGAAAGGCATAGTAGAGCACCCCTGCAGGCCAATCATGTGCCAGAGCATCCATACCCAATGGAGCGTCTGCTTCCCTCAAGGAGAAGTAGAGGTCACAGTGTGAGCTAGCCCTGCAAGCAAACAGGTCCACAGAGGCTCTCCCAAATCATGACCAGACCTGTTCCACAATCCGTGGGTTCAGGCTCCATTCTGACGCCAAAAGAGGTCCTCTTGAGAGGGCGTCTGCTCCATAATTTAGTTCACCGGGGACATGAGTTGCCCTAAGTGACAAGATTCTTGGAGCACACCATGTGAGCATCCTCTGTGCCAGTCCGAGGAGGGACCGGGACCTTGTCCCTCCCTCACTGTTGATGAAGGACACTGTGGTCCTGTTATCTGATTTCACCAGGATATGTTGTCCAGCAATCAGACCTTTGTTGAAGAAGTATTTTAATGACAGGAATACGGCCAGCAACTCCAGGAAGTTGATATGTAATCTCGCTTCCTGTTCATTCCAAAGGCCGCGGGCGTTCTGATTTCTACAGATCGCCCCCATCCTGTTTTTGAGGCGTCCGTCGTGATGACCACACGAGATGACACCTTTCCCAGTGAGACCCCTTCCGTGAAAACTGACAAATCTCTCCAGGGTTCCAGGGCCTTCAGGCACTCTGAATCTATCCTAACCTTTCCTGCTTGATTAAGCAGGTCGGGTTGTATTTGTTGGTTTAGCCATACTTGTATGGGTTGCATTTTCAGTAATGCGTGTGGCACATAGGGAATGGCTGCCGCCAAGAGGCCTAAAAGGCGTTGGCAGGTTTTCACAGGGACCCGTTGGTCCAGTTTAAATTTTTCCAGGCAACGGTGAATGGAGGAAACTCGTTCCTTCGAGAGCCATGCTCTGTACCGGACAGTGTCGATCTGTACTCCCAGAAATACGGTAACCCGTGATGGAGTCAAATCGCTTTCTTGTAGGTTTATGACAAAACCGAGAGACTCCAGGTGAGAAATCACCTTATAAGAGTGTGACTGGGCCTGCTTTCAGCCAGAATCAGCAGGTCATCCAAGTAATTCAAGACCCTGAGTCCTTGATTCCTAAGAGGGGTCAGGGCTGCATCCAATTTAGTAAATGTACGCGGAGCAGTCTTTAAACCGAAGGGCAAAGCTTTGAATTCATAAGTGTTTCCCTCAAACGCAAAGCGGAGGAACTTTCTGTGTTTCTTCCACACACCTATATGGAAATAGGCATCTTTTAAATCCATTGTACACACGTAGTCTCCTGGTCTCACAGACTGGAGAACTTGCCGCATTGTAAGCATCTTGAACTTAAATGTTTTAATCCTTTTGTTGAGAGTCCTGAGATCCAGAATTGGTCTCAGGGAATGATCCTTTTTGTGCACCAGGAAGTACTTGCTTTAGTGGCCAGAGCGTAGTTTGCGTCCTGAGACCAAACTAATCACTCCCTTTTGCAAAATCGTCGAAACTTCCTCCCTCAGCACGTGTGCACGTGTAGGGTTGATCTTAGATTGCAGCACCCCTGTGAAGTGGGGCGGTCTTTTTGAGAACTGCAACTTGAGCCCGTGACATATCGTTGTCATGACCCAATCATTTCGTAGACACGCCTTCCAGGCCTACGCATGCACACTGAGCCTGGAGGACATGTTGAATTGCTGCTCGACTTGTTTTAGCGTCGGAGGGGTGACCTTTGACCCCTCGCACTTTATCGAGAAGGCTAGTTGGCCCGACAGAAGATATCGCGAGATCTGACCGTCTTTGGCAGAGCTCGTGTATCTTGCTGCGGTTCATAGTTTGACCACATGGGTTGTTTATAAAAATGGGACTCGAGTCAAGAACCAGGGCAGTCTAGGCTTTGGTACTTTTATTTTTGTACATGTCTGAAACAGTGTTTGTTTTGTTTACACATGCATTAGGCGAGTCATGTTTGGTGTGCGCACACATGCCACTAGCTCCTCATAGTTTTTTACAAGGGGAGACTGGGCTCAAAAAGTTAGGTTCCCGTACCACGTGGATGGGCAAACCTGTAAAATTATCAGTTCGTCCTGCTTCATCAGGTCCGAATCTGCTTTCCACATGGGGTCACTGAAGAGGCCCTCGGCCGGTACTGGAAATTTTCACCGTCACCAGCGGGTCTCTTCCGTGGGAGGCCACACTGTCTTCCTTTGGGGGTGCAAAGCTTTTCCTCGGCAACCCCTCTCGGAGGGCTTCCGCCTGTTTGCGCCTTTGTTCCAGCCTGGCCTGGACGCGTTCCAGGGCTCCCCCGAAGAGTCCCGTTGACTCGATCGGGTGCTGGAGGAAAGTGGACCTCTGGTTTTCCGGGAGGTCCGACAACGTTAGCCAAAGATGGCGCTGGGCGACAACTATTTCCGCCATTGCTTTGCCTTGGGAAATGGCTATTGTCCCCATCATGCGGAGCACGAGGTCAGAGGCACGGCGGGCCTCCTCCATGGCCTCCGTTGCGGCCTGCTCGTCTTTTGTTACCTGGATATCTTGCAGTTTTTCTGCCAGGTACGCCTGCACCATGGTCGATGCATTCATTGCGCGAGCCGCGAGGCCCTGAGCCTTGTAGCACTTCTCGAGTTGTTTCTCCGAAGCGTGGCAGGCCCTGCTGGGTAGCCCTGGTTTCGTCCCTGTGGCTGTGGGGGCCAAGTGAGCCGCCAGAGTCTCCTCTATCAGGGGTGCGCTGGCAAGGCCCACTGTCTCCATTCCCGCGACATCAAGGAGTCAGGATAGTGGCAGCATGATGGGACCTCCGGGTTCAGCCCAGGAGCGTTTGAGCTCCATGAGGAAGTCCAGAAAAATTGACCTGCAGGGCATCTGCCGCCCTATGGCATAGGTCAAACAGAGCAGGTACCGATAAGTCCGGTTCCGGAAGGATTTGCGCCAGGTTCTGGGAGGAATCCACGGTTTCTCCTTCATGACCATATTCTGCATCTTGGTCGGACACTTCGGGTGTTGAGTCTTGACGGCAACTGAGGAGTCCGACATGTTGTCCTCTCCGACTCGACCGTTGCATTCCAGTTCCACGTTTTTGAGCTCCGGTTCGG
Organism: Garcialebias charrua; assembly: GCA_038048925.1. Lineage (NCBI taxonomy): Eukaryota > Metazoa > Chordata > Actinopteri > Cyprinodontiformes > Rivulidae > Garcialebias > Garcialebias charrua. The sequence goes on along the minus strand of JBBPBX010001140.1, from coordinate 64,759 downwards.
GAGTGAGCAGTTTAGTGCGACGTGCGACCTTCAGCGCAATGTTCCTAGCCATAGATTTGGCCAACGCGTCAGCACGTCATTTCCTCACTACCGCCGACATTCGACGGCAGTGGGAGCAGGAGTCGGGGAATTCCAACGCTTTCCTCGCGTGCAGAATCCCTAGGCAGACAGGACAGGCCTCGTGGGTGTCCGTCGCCGAGAGGGAGTAGCCGCATCCGCTGGGGCATGGGCGCGAGCGAGGACTCGTCGTCCTGGTTTTCTTCCTCCTTGTCCTCCGTTTTCCCTTCTTGGGAGCCATGTCCGGCGAGAAGATTAGAAGTTGGTCCTAGTTTCCTTTTGTTCGAAGCCGTCTTCTCCGTCGTCTTGCTTTCGCTGGTTAGCCTGCTAATGATTAGCAGGAGGTTGTGATGCAGTTAGCGCCGTCGAGCGAAGCAGCTGCGGAAAAAGAAGAAAACTTCGAGGTAAGTAGAAAAACGCTGGACTAGCTTTCACCAGCCCAGCAATACGCAGGAAAATTTCTCTGTACGCTCAGTGTAGGGAGCAAGCTCACCTCAGTCGAGCGATGCGACAACAGAGAAGTCCCACGAACTTCAGGTGTTAAGCGAGGTGAAGGGCAAAAAAGAGAAAGATTGATGGGCATCAGCCGCTTAAATACCCAGAGGGCGGGGCCTCTAGCGCGACGCTGACGCCCCTGCTGTAAAGGCGTGAATATATTCCTTCAGGTAATCGCGCGGGGCCTCAATTCCCATAGCAAGTATGTTGCACCGAGAGACCAGACTGAAAGGGAACAATACTGTGAATGCGGTTTTACGTCGTAAACTAATAGAGAATATGGAGGATGGACAGAGAAATACGGCGTCACCAGCATCCCAGTAGGCCATAACTCTTTTTTCCCTTCATTGTGGCTCCCAAGTATATGTGTTTTTTGATAATTATGTAGAGTACTGTGTTAGGATAGGCTAAGTGCTTAGTAATACAGTACTGTACACGTATATGGTGCAGTATGTACGTATATTAAGGGGGCGGCCATGGCGTAGTGGTAATGGCAGTCATCCCCCGATTGGAAGGTTGGCGGTTCGAATCCCGGTTCCCCACACCATGTGTCGTTGTGTCCTTGGGCAAGACACTTAACCCCGAGTGCTCCCGGTAGGACTGGAAAGCACCTTGCATGGTAGTCTGCCGCTACCGGTGTATGAATGTGTGTAGCATTCAATGTGTGTAGCACTTTGAGATTTTCACTAATGAAAAGTGTGTTATAAATTGAATTCATTATTATTATTATTATTATATTTCGACTTACGTCGAAAATCGGTTTACAACGCTGCGTAGGAACGGATCTACGTCGTAAGTCAAGGACTACCTGTATAAATCTTATTGTGTTAAAATGATCTTTATGTTTTAGATAAAATTCCAATCAGAATTTTCGTTATATCATTAAAAAAAGTTCATTCTTGTTTTAATGTGTTCCAACCATTTTTTCCAATATTCGATTTTTGTTGCGTTGTTTGTTAATTTTACGGTTTTTGTTGATTTATTCGTAATTCTAAAATTAAATCTTAAAATGTGAATCCTGTCTCTACTGATAACTAAAGTAATGGTGTCTCTAATCTGTGTGCAGGGAGGGACAAATGCATCCATTTGTTTTTTCACACTAATGATGGCTCGTCAACATCCCCACAAAACGCTCCCGTGATGTTTCCTGACAGGCAGTAACAGATTAGCCTCTGTCTTTCCAGCTGCTGCTCCAAGTGAAAGCGAGCACAGATGGATCAGGACCACCTCACAAACTCCCACTCGTCATTTTCCCTTAAAGCTCCAAGTGACACCACAAGCCATCACTGTTGGTAAAACGAATAATAACGCTGAGCATAAAACGTTAGGAATGCAGGGAGACAGCATAATATCAGATTATCCAGCCGGTGTCTCCACCTGGTGTATAACGCTCAGATTTATCTGATCAGGGATGATTTATGGTTCACTTTCAAACAGCCAGCACGTTGATTTTGTATGCAGGCAGAGCGAGCTCTGTGGACCACAGGTTCACAAAACCCTGGCTGTTATGGCGGTGAAGCTCTGGTAAAAGGACACAACAGAAATTATGTGTTTGTGATGCACGATATGTGTTGCAAATACATTCAGAATTGCAAGTCAAATCCTTATTTTTAATCATTTTCCATCTTTTTTAATACTTTTTTTAGTGTTTTGAATTAAACTAATTGCGAAAGCATAAATGTAATTTTTAAACATTGGTATTGTGAGACAATAAAATGTGTAATTTAAAAACTAAATTTGCACCCCAAGTACTTTCTTCAAGCAATGTACATGTCATTTCTGTTTTTACTCATGCTGCTATTTATGTGCATCTTTGCTCATTACGCCCCTTGTGACTGGTGATTTGTCTTTTATTTGACAAGCTTGCCAGTTGGTAAATGTGTGTGAAAATGTACATTCTTATTTTCAAATGGTGTTTTGTGTTTAAGGATTTAGTTTACTGAATGACTGAGCAGAGGTTGCTGGTTTTACTCTTCAGTAATATATCGGAGTATTGAATTTTCTTGCACTGTAGTAATTTCATCAGACTTGTTTTAATGTAGTGCGATCAGATATCAAAGGTCACGATCATTCAATACTGACTTTTAGCTTTGTCCTTTGAGCTCAAATATTTCACCAGATCCTTGAAATATTTTTGTGGTATTAAAAACTATAGAGGATGGGGTATTCAAAGAGTTTCCAATTTTCTGTTGATCACCACCCTTATAAAATCGTTCCACTATTATTAGATGCAGTTTTTCTCAGACTGGTGAACCCCTGCTCATTTTGACTTCAGAGTTTCAGCCTGTCTTAATACTCTTTTTTTTACTCTGTCCTCTTACTGACCTGCTGCCAATTAACCAATTTTATATATTTATTTATTTATTTTATTTATTAACAAATGCTCTTTCTGCTGCTTCTCATTTTACCACCTGCTTTTAGTCTTTTTTTGTGCTTTGAGGCATGTTGCTGACATAAAATTCACAAATACCTCACTATTGCACAAGAAGGGTAGAATTTCCATTAAACATGGGATGTGTTTATTCTGTTCTTTTTTCTTCTTTCGTTTATATCCCTCTTAAAGGGTTTCCACAACGAGTCATCTTTCAGGAAGAACCCTTCCCCATTACAGCCTCTCATCGTTAAAGGGATTGAGGGAGCGAGGACCGACAGCCATATATTCTTGGGACTGCAGGTTACATTGGACCTGAGCTGGTCTCTCAACACCACAGCCACAGTGAAAAAAGCCCAGCAAAGGCTTTACTTCATTAGGCTGCTCAGGAAAGCGGGTCTGAACCAGCGCCCTCTCACCCATGCCTATAGAGGGCAGATGGAGAGCATCCTCACCGTCTGCTATGGGAACAACTCAGAAGCAGAAAGAAAGACTCTGCAAAAGTCTGTGGAGTGGATAACAGGGACAAAACTTTCTTCCATGGACTTGATGAATGTCCAGCGCTGTCGAAAAAGAGCAGCAGGAATCATCAAGGACCCATTCCATCCAGCCCACTCTCTTGTCAGACACAAAAAATTTTCATGTAACCTGAGACAGTAGAGCAGACAGCATCACCCATGAATCAAGGTTTTTAATTGGTTTTTTTCCCCCTGTCACTGTCAGACTGATGGCAAAACAAAACCACTGATCAGGTGCAATAATAACCCCTATCGAACTCCACTTGTCATGTGACATGGGAAAGTGTACACATTACTTCCTGTGTGGATATAAACTACTTTATTCTTATTTTTATTTTAGTTATTTAGTGTTGCTTCAGTGTTTTGACTATATGACTTAGAGAGCTCTGGAAAGAATTCCAGTGTGCCTGGATTGTAGGACTGTGCACAAATGGCAAATTAAGAACGTTGTACTTTTTGCACCTTGTACTTCATCTGTCCTCCATCCTCACTCCAACTACCTCCATGTCATCTCTAACTGCATCCACATACAGTGTCTTCTCTTCAGCCTGCTGTAGGACGAAGAATAAAGAACTGTCAACGTATGCCATACGTTGGAGTACTAGAGCCTGAGGGTCCAAGATAAGATTGAGGGTAACCAAAGAAGCAGCACAAGTATGTTAAATGTGATCTGTCAACAAGTTATACTCATTATGTATCCAATTGTATGTTCTCTATGAATTCATGTCCGTGCACACTGAAGTTACATTCAAATATAAAAACTGGCACTGTTTAAAAGAAAAGTAGTAAGTTGTGAGTGGGAATGTATGGAAATAATGGTGTCTGTAGTGGCTGATGACCCCGTCATCATGGGGAGCCAGGGACATTCCAGGAGCGTGACGCCATTTTGATTCAGCCAGAGCTAGAAATTGAAAATAAAAAAGAAGAGTGGATTAGACCCGAAGAATATCGCCCGTTGAAAGAGGAGAGTTTGAACCCTATGAATTTATCTGTATCACACTGTGAAAATCAATCATTGTATCTGGAACCTTCACTCAAGGATTGTTTGTTGTCCAGACCTGGCTGAGGCAGGAAATAAGCATTTTAAAGCTTGCATCTTGCTCTTGAAGCTTTTTGACACAAGTTATTGTCTGGCAAGAGCTTTATGGACTACTATTGAGAATTTTAAGGTTCAAATATTAGACTGCAAACGTGGGTATTAAATCAATTGATTAATGAATAATTCTATACATCACTGTTGGTGAAGATTCTCAGTCATCCAGGACAAGGTAAATTCAAAAAGTTCAAGACAAAAACAACTGCACTTTGTAACAAGAGGCTTCGTTTCTTGTCCGAAGAGCTTTCTCAATTCAAAGAACAGAGAGTGTGGGGTTCGAGTTATAAAAGCTGAGCTAAGCTGAATACATTGCCCTATCATGTCCAAACCATCTCAGTCTGGCCTCTCTAACTTTATCTCCCAGTTTTTCAACCTGTGTTGTACCTCTGATGATCTCATTCCTGATCTTATCCATCCTTGTCACTAAGGAGAACCTCGACATCTTTATTTCTGCCACTTCCAGCTCTTTCTCCTGTCTTTTTGTCAGTGCCACTGTTTCCAGACCATACAGCGTAACTGGTCTTTTGTACGCTTCACGTGGTACTGTGAAGTGCTTTGGGGCCCCTCATAGGGGGCTGGAAAGCACTATATAAGTAAGCTCCATTTACCATTTTGCAAATCATTGCTTTCTGTTTTAACACATTTTTACTTTCATGTCTAAAACCTTTTCAGAACTGTGGTTGTGGTTCGAATTTTCATCCCAGTCATATCAAGTACACTGGTATTTTCTGCGCTGTTTTTCTAAGCAAAGTAAGGATAGTATAAAGCAGTATGAACAAATACTGTACATGGTTCTTTTTAACGTTATCAGTAACTTATTATGATTGAAGTGATGCCAGTTACCATGCCTCAGTTTGAAGTGAACATTGAGCTTCAGCTGCTGTGTTTCCATGCCTTCATTCTGCAGTCAAGTTGATTCTCCATCTGACAACCCTCCTGACAGCTGATGGTTACATAAAGTTGGACTGAACTGATCACATCTAAGTGATTTTGATTGGTGTGTTTCCAGTCAATATACAATATAAGCTCCGGTGTGAGTGTCAGTCACAGTTTGAGACAAGGTCTGCTGGAAATCATTGTAACGTCACTCACTGCTGCCATGTGCTAAATGAAGTTCCTGTATGCAAGTGAATGAGTTAGAATAACAAATACTAAAAAACTTCATGTTGAACCAGTCAGGTTTAACCTCTGGGATCAGACGAGGTTACTGGTGATGCAGAAAAGTTGAAGAGCATGCATCAAGGATGCTCATAAAATGACGTTTATCTTTATTTTCTTTACTGATGTGCAGCAACAGAATTAAAGCTGAAACACAAACAGTTTTCAATTTATCAAGACGCTCGTTGACAGAATTAGAAGCAGTTACCTACGGAAGGGCATTGCATTCAACCATGAAAATATTTTTTTGGAGCTTATGTAGTAAAAACGTGATAATTATGTAGTAAAAACGTGATAATTATGTAGTAAAAACGTGATACTAAGTAGTAATAACGTGATACTATGTAGTAAAAACGTGATACTATGTAGTAAAAACGTGATAATTATGTAGTAAAAACGTGATACTAAGTAGTAATAACGTGATACTATGTAGTAAAAACGTGATACTATGTAGTAAAAACGTGATAATTATGTAGTAAAAACGTGATACTAAGTAGTAAAAACGTGATACTATGTAGTGAAAACGTGATACTATGTAGTAAAAACGTGATAATTATGTAGTAAAAACGTGATACTAAGTAGTAAAAACGTGATACTATGTAGTGAAAACGTGATACTATGTAGTAAAAACGTGATAATTATGTAGTAAAAACGTGATACTAAGTAGTAAAAACGTGATACTATGTAGTGAAAACGTGATACTTATGTAGTTAAAATGCGATACTAATTCAGGAGCAGCGTTTCCTTTAAATAGAGTAGACCTGCAGACTTCCACATATGTCAGATGGGACAATGGTTAAGACCGTTGCCTTTCATGCAGATGATGCAGGTTCGAGTCCAACCTGGTCTGACTGATTTTTTTTTTTTCTTCTTTGGATTATTTATATAATAATATTTATGCTGAAAATACTTTGCTTATCAGCGTGATTGGGGTGTAATGTGGTTAAGTGACGTCTTAATTTATTAGGCTTCATGCTGTCCGCTGCTAATATTTTAAGACATAACAGACACACCGGTCTTTCCTCATCTCCCACCTTCGTCACAGTGAAGCCAAGGCTAAATACGCTTTCTTATTATCTTCGTCTGTCTTCGCCTTTCTTTTCATCCCTGTTAAATATTTCTCCATGCTGTATCTTCACTGCACTTTCTAAAACTTCTCATGCGCTGCTGTGGCTTCTTACTCTGTGAAAAAACTATTCTGTGCGCTCAGTCTGACAATAACAGCGCCACTGCCCCTACTGGCGCGGATGTGTAATTACACTTACCATTTCATACAGTTCAATACAGTATTACAAACCTATCAAAAGTAATGGCAAAAGACTGAAAATAGTTTATATATTTACAATAAATGCATGTACAAATAAGCTAACAGGGAGTGCCTGTATGTTGTTGTTTTTTTAATTTCGTTTTACGCAAGTTGAAGCAGTTGAAAGACTTCAGCTTTAGGGCTTAAAATTTGTTTACAGAACTCCTTTGTTTTTTTTTTTTTTTTTATTTTTTTGGATGTGGGGCCCACATCCGATTGGCGGGCAGGAACATCTTGTGAAGGTCTCCCAAGAAGCAGTCTACACTTGTAAACATGTAGGTCAACTAAGGGTAATCATTGCTGTGAATAATCACGAAGTTGCTGCTGATCTGTTCATGTTGCTGTGTTCGTTCGTGCTCACCTGCTAGCTCATACAAACTCATGATTGTACTGCTATTCATGTGATGTTTCTATGCCGTTAGTGCCTATACTGTATAAGGAAAATTTAACTTAGTTCATATCTTATATGTTGTGGTGTGTTGGGAGGCATGTGGCCTCATCTTTCTCTCACCCAGTAGGAGGAGCCAGCGAGGTGCTCCCCAGGTTTTACCAGGTGATGAAGAAGAAGTGTTCGTGTGTTCATTCATTCATTCTGTAACTGGTTTTGACGCTCGAAGGATTAAAGGCAACTGCTTGCAGATCAGTTTGTTTCTCCTTCTTCACACGCTACAGTTGGTGACCTGACGTGAAATATGTCAGAACCAAACGAGGATGTTGTTTCTTCTTCGGACCCCGCCGCCGCGACGTCTGCCCAGCTGTTGCAGCCGAACCCAGCCGACTTTGCTCCCGCAGCGAGTGTTAAGCTCCCGGAGTTCTGGCAGAGTGACCCGGTTTCGTGGTTCCAGCACATCGAGGCACTCTTTCGCCTCCGAGGCGTGAACGCAGATGAAACCAGGTACTTCTTGGTCGTGTCGGCTCTGGATATGCAGTCAACCCGCAAAGCCATGCCGCTGCTGCGCGACCCGCCACACGTGGGCAAATATGGCGCCCTCAAAGAGTTTCTGCTTCGAAGGTACACTTTGACTTCAACTGAGAGGGCTGATAAACTGCTATCGCTGCCGGGTTTGGGTGACGGCACGGCTGTGAACATGATGGACAAAATGCTGTCGCTACTTGGTTCAGACGACGGGGGTTTCCTTTTCCCTCACATTTTCCTGCGCCAGCTTCCGTCGCAAGTGAGGGCTACTTTGGCCAACTCCCCTTGTTTATCTACCGGTGATTACCGGGGTTTGGCGGAGGAGGCGGACCGGGTCCTGCTGGCGACCAGACGGTTCACGGTGCAGAGTACATCGGTGGAGCCGGAGCAGACGGTGGAGATGGAGGAGCCAGCGGCGGTTTCAGCTGTTGGCGCGCGAACTCGGCGGGGGAGCTCTTTGTGTTTCTACCACCGGAGGTTCGCAAACAAAGCTAAGCGCTGCATCCCACCATGTGCATGGGTGTCGGGAAACGAGGAAGCCGGCGCTCAGTAGCAGCTGTGGGCGCTGGCGAGCGAGGTGAGCTGCTCTTTGTCACAGACTCCCTGTCAGGACGTCGTTTTCTGGTTGACTCTGGCTCCCAGAAGAGTTTAGTCCACCCTGTTGGACCTGAATTAGCAAGCCGAGGCAGTGGCCCACTGCTAACTGCTGCTAACGGTTCTCCCATTGGAACTTTTGGCACTAGACGGGCAACAGTTTCTTTCCATGGTCGTGAGTTCGAGTGGGACTTTGTTGTTGCCTCAGTGACTGTTCCTATTATCGGTGCAGATTTTTTATGTGCTCATGGACTGTTAGTAGATGTTGCTAACCGCAGACTTATTGACGCTGTAACTTTTGCAACTTTCCCATGTGTATCTGGGGGGGCTGGGCCGCTAACTCATGCTAATGTTTTAGTTTCAGGAGATGTTTTTCAAGGTTTGTTGGCAGAATTCCCCTCTTTAACTACACCTGCTTTTTCCTCTTCAGAAACTAAACACGGGGTCGAGCATTTCATCCCTACCACGGGGCCGCCCGTTTTCGCACGTGCACGCCGCCTCGACGCTGTTAAACTGGCCATCGCTAAAGAGGAGTTTGGTACCATGGAGAGGTTGGGTATTGTTAGACGCTCTAACAGCCCGTGGGCCTCCCCCCTTCACATGGTACCAAAAGCAGACGGGTCGTGGCGCCCATGTGGCGATTTTCGCCGTTTAAATAACGTGACGACGCCTGATCGCTACCCCATTCCGCACATTCAGGACTTTTCTGTTCGGTTGTCGGGTGCTTCCATTTTTTCTAAGGTGGATCTGGTGCGCGGCTACCATCAAGTCCCAGTGCAGTCCAGCGATGTACCTAAAACTGCAGTAATCACCCCCTTTGGGCTTTTTGAGTTCCTCCGCATGCCGTTTGGACTAAAGGGGGCAGCACAGACTTTTCAAAGGCTGATGGACTCCGTGTTACGTGGCCTCGATTTTGTGTTTGTCTATCTGGACGACATTTTGGTGGCCAGCTCGTCAACCGAGGAGCACTTGTTGCACCTGAAAGAAATTTTTCAGCGCTTGGATGCACATGGCTTGATCATTAATCCGGTTAAGTGCCAGTTTGGTTTACCGGTGATCGATTTTTTAGGTCATCGAATTTCCGCGCAGGGTGCAGTTCCATTGCCTGCCAAGGTGCAGGCGGTGGCAGAGTTCCCACGTCCTCTGGTGGTTAAAAAGTTGCAGGAGTTTTTAGGCATGGTGAACTTTTACAACAGGTTCATTCCCAATGCAGCCCATCTCCTGCAGCCTCTCTACGAGGCCCTGCGCTCGAGGAAGGCGACTGACACAGTGGTTTGGACCCCAGACCGGATCACTGCTTTTGATGGTGCTAAGTCCGCGTTAGCTAGTGCGGCACTCCTAGCCCATCCAGATTCAGAGGCCCCGATTGCGTTGACAACTGATGCTTCGGATATAGCTGTGGGGGGCGTTGTAGAGCAACGCGTTGGCGACGCATGGCAGCCGTTGGCATTTTTCAGCCGTAAATTGCGGGACTGCGAGCGCAAGTACAGCGTTTTTGACCGCGAGTTGTTGGCGCTATTCTTAGCTACACGGCACTTTCGTTTTTTGCTGGAGGGTCGTTCATTTACGGCTTATGTGGACCACAAACCACTCACGTTTGCAATGTCTAAAGTTTCGGAGCCCTGGTCAGCACGTCAGCAACGGCACTTGGCGGCCATTTCAGAGTTTACAACGGACGTCCGCCATGTGGCTGGAAAATCCAACTCAGTGGCAGACTGTCTGTCACGGGTGCTCGTTTGTCCTGTACTCCTCGGGGTAGATTTTTCTGCCATGGCCGCTGACCAACCGGGAGACGCTGATATAACTGCCCTTCGTGCCGGCGTTTCAGGGCTTAAGCTAGAGGAGGTCAAATTGGGAGAGGGCGGTCCTTTGATCCTGTGTGACGTTTCCACAGGCCGGACACGCCCAGTGGTTCCATCAGGTTGGCGCCGCCGCATTTTTGACTCTGTTCACTCTCTCTCGCACCCAGGTGTGCGCGCGTCTGTGAAACTAGTCAGCGCACGTTTTGTGTGGCCTGGTTTACGCAGAGAGGTGAGGAGTTGGGCAGCGGCTTGCGTGGCTTGTCAGCGTGCCAAGGTGCACCGGCACACTAAGGCACCACTGGAACCATTTCCCATTCCAGCCAGGCGTTTTGACCACGTGCATGTGGACTTAGTTGGTCCCCTGCCCCCATCACGGGGTTTCACACACCTGCTTACAGTGGTCGACCGCACAACCAGGTGGCCGGAGGTCGTTCCTCTTTCTTCCACAACTACCTCCGACGTGGCTGGTGCGTTCCTCTCCACTTGGGTTGCCCGTTTTGGTGTGCCCTCGGACATCACTTCAGACAGAGGTCCCCAGTTTATTTCAGGGCTCTGGTCCGAGATGGCGCGCTCCTTGGGGGTGCAGGTGCATCGCACTACCGCCTACCACCCTCAGGCTAACGGGTTGGTTGAACGTTTCCATCGGTCTCTTAAGGCGGCGTTACGCGCTGCGCTAACAGACGTTGGCTGGGTGGAGCGTTTGCCATGGGTGCTGCTTGGGTTGCGATCAGCTCCTAAGGAGGACCTCAACGCTTCATCAGCCGAGTTGGTTTTTGGTCAGCCTGTACGAATCCCAGGGGAGTTTTTGTTAGACGCTGCCGCTCCACGGTTCCCCGAAGCGGTGGACCCCTATTCGCAGAGCGGTCTTTTGGTTCCGGGTCCTGTGCACCATTGTTTCCCGCAGGCGTTTGTGCCCACTGCACTCCAGTCTGCCCGTTTCGTTTTTGTGCGACGTGACGCCCACCGTTCGCCCCTCCAGCCTCCGTATGACGGGCCGTTTCGAGTGCTCGAAAGAGGCGCGAAAAGTTTTGTTTTAGACATGGGTGGGCGTAGAGAGCTGGTTACAGTGGACCGCCTGAAGCCAGCCTATGTGTTGGCTGATGATGAGGTGTTGCC